>JAOXYD010148559.1:0-24283 GCA_028565735.1 Pinacopodium congolense
TGAACTAAACACATGAGATATGATTGAAACTTCATTGAATAAAACATCAAACAAATTAATATTAAGAATTATCAAATATGAAATTATCAAACTCAGGCCTTAAACAAGAGTAATAAAATTTGGAAAAATAAAATTAACAAGCTCCATTCTTACATAACTAAACATAGGTTTAAACATTAACAAGAAATTAACTATAATGAACTAACTAAGCATTAGGCAATTAAAGATTTAATTTACTTGTGAAATCAGAAAACTAAGAACTTAATCAAATTAATTAAGTTCAGAACTCAAATAAAAAAGCAATAGAAATCATGCATTAATGAAATAACAGTAAACCATTCGATCAAGAATAAAACAAACACAAAGAAATTAAAAGTGAGAAATTGGACAAGATTACGCAAGACAATAATCAAATGAGAAGAAACATGACACATGGCCAAAATTTTTAACTCAAAGGCTCCCTAACATGTTGTTGCATAAAGCTCATGGCTGGCCCTTCATGACTACATGCTTATTGGTTTGTTTGAAGGCTTGCAACCGTCCACCTTAAGCAAGCAAGATGATGAAACGATTACTTCACTTGTGCAACCATTATTCAACAGCACTTAGAGCTTCTTACTTTCCTCCTTTGTAAACTACTTATGTAGCCACCTTTGTTGACATTGGATAGCTCTCCTCCTTGCAAATTTTGACTATCAACACTCCCACTCTCTAAGTTTTCCAAGGATGAACAAACATGCTCCTACTTTACAAGTTTTGGCTATGTTTTTAATCAAGTGGGAGCTGTTATTCTCCCTTTTTTTTTCAAGATTTTGTCTTATTTATTTTTTCTATTATTTGTCTCCAAGTTGGACTGCATGAGGACCCCAATTGATGGAGCTTTATGAATTATTTTTTCAGCCCTTCTCTTACTCGATTTTGCTCAATTCTTTTGGCAATGCGCTAGTGTCTTTGAATGAGTAGGTGGAAGCTTGTCTAAAAGCACGTAAGACACATCATTTTTCCATCCCCTGACTCACATTTAGGCTGCCATATTGATACAAGATTAGGCTCCACTTCAACGTGCATGGTAGGAGTAGTCAATTGTCTAATTCTCTTTCATGACATCCACCATAATCAAGGTTTATGTGCATGTTTTTTGTCTGTCTTCATCACATGTATATGAGCTGCATTTTGGACAGATTTAGGTGACATTTTTGGTGCCCCAAAAAATATACAAAATCCTTGCTTAAACCAATAAACTGTATTTTTGGACAGCTTCAAATGATGATTAATGCTCTCCAAGCTCTAGTCATTTGTGCTTATAACTTAGATGCATTTGGACAGCTCTTAGACATCAAATTGCTGTTGTATTTTATCATCAATTGGTTGTCCATAGGTTACATTTTGAAATGCTTGAAGTGATGATTAATGTTCCCAAATGATGCTCTAATTAATTTCATTTTTGGCCAACATTTTCATAATCCTATTCAAGCTATTTTGAGCTTCAACTGTTCCTTTATAAGCCATCCAATTTCCAAGCCATTTTATATAAATCAAGATAGCTTTAATTGGCTTGCAATCTTCATAATTTTAATCTAAATTTTGTGTTCCATCATTAAACCTAATCATAAAATTAATAGGAACACAAAATGAGACATTTAACATAAAAATAGGGATGAATTCAAATGAAATAACATATTAAATTTTAACAAAATTTATTCCTATCAAATATCCATACACTTAAACCATTGCTCATCCTCAAGAAATTTAAAGTCAACCAAGAAATTCTATCAATTCATTTTCAAAAAAATTGAGTGTATACATTCCTTTAAACTTCGGTAAACTCAAGCATCAACCAACTACACATATCATAATCATTTCATCAATACACATAAATAAAGTCAAATGAAGGCACCATTGATAAAAGTGAGCATGAAATTAATATGGACTTTTCTAACAGTGTTCACTCAAATTGCTCAAGTATGTGAGGGTTGGTGTTTCACTTAAGACTCTCTCTAAGAGACTAGACTACCATAGGTTCGCAAATTCACCTATTTTCCTCTACATAGAATGCATGCCATCATGGATAAAAAGGGCTTTTATAGGATTGTAATGGGGTTGGGGTTAAGTTATGGCAATAACGGTCAAAGAGATGAATCACAAGAATTCACAAAGTACTAAGTAAAAGAAACAACTGAATACAAATTATGAAAGAACCAAATGAACACAAAGGACAACAACTGTTCATTACTAACTAGTGCTGCTATACTTTATTCCTTTGCTTTTTCTTCTTTTTTTTGTTTTTTTATATTTAATTTAATAACACTAAAAACAAGGGAAAAAAAAGACAAAATAGTAGTGGCATATATTAACAAACATATGAGTAAAAGTACCTCTCAAAATATCTTAGAATACAATAAACAAAAGTCCTTAAATCATAAACATCAAATGCGTACTCAGTACTCTGTTTAACTTGTGATAGGGTAAGGCTAAATGGTTTCAAGTTTCAATATAAGATGTTTAATTAAAAAATAAACAATGTCAAAGGCTCAAAGGGGTTTACAAGGAAAAAATGACTTTGTTGGCAATTTAAGCTAAGGTCTTCAAAACAAACATGGCCTTAATTATCTCTATAAAACATGCATCTCGTAGTTTCAAATCGGTTCTATGCAAGTTCTGAAGATAATCTTCCGAGGATAGCATAACACACAATCAAAGAAGATAAAATCATTATGAAAGGTAGTCATATAGGCTCAAAACTTAACATGTGCTTGTATGAAAATCCATCAAATTTTGATACATTATCTTGTCACACAAGTATCAAATGTTTGAATGAGTTTATGTGACCAACTACTTCAATTATTCCACATGTTCACCTTCTACTCAAGCTACCTAATCAAAATTCAAGCATACAACTCAATATCAGTTGAAATACTATGACAAAATAACATGGTTTAACATTCATCACAATAATTCAAGTGCAAAAATGCAAAAATTCTTAAAAAATTTTACAATCAAACTGTTCAAAAACTGTTAAAAGTGGTCCCATCCCCACAGTTAAAATGGACATTGTCCTCAATGTCCAAAGACATTAAAAACATATATAAGGGGATGAGAGAAGAAGGACTCCCCTGAATTGAAGCAAGCTTATTGATTTGAGAGTAGAAATCACAACTTCATTCATGCCTTCATAGAAATAAAACAAACAAAGAACAAATAAAGAACTCAAATGAAAACAATAAAAAACTTAAATAGAAAAGACCCAAAATGAAAGGATAAGGTTAGGGGTACCTCCCCATAAGCCCTTATTTAAGGTCACAAGCTTAACCCTTGTTTGTTCATGCCTTAGCCTATATCAAAAGGAACAGCGAATGTCACATGTGAATGGCACGAATGAGTGAAGGATCCAACTTCATCCATCTTTGCAGTTGACTCACAATCGGCATGATGTTGCTTATTCTCAGATATGTTAAATTTCATTACTTGTCTGAAGCTCTCCATTGTCAAGTCATCCTTATCAACATCAATTACTGCACGAGATGTCTTTAAAAATAGCCTTCCTAGTAGATGAGGAGACTCTATAACCTACATATCGATAACATAGAAATCTGTAGGGAACTCAAGATATTAAACCTACCCCAAGACATTATCAAAGACACCCTTGGGGAAAATATTAGAGCCATCAGCCAAATGAGGGTAACACGAGTAGCTTTCAAAGAACTTGACTTACGAGTAGTAAAAATAGATAATGGCATAAGGTTCACTGAAGTTCCTAAGTCTAACATGCATTTGTCAAATCTTGATAAATCTCGTGTTACCAATCATGAAAGGAATAGTGAAAGTACCTAGATCCTTACACTTAGGGGGTAGTTGCTACTTTAGAATTGCTGACACATTTCCCTCTATACTAACCTTTTCATATCCTCTCAGCTTTCGCTTATTGGTACATAAGTCTTTCAGAAACTTTGCATAGCATGGAATTATCTTAATGGCTTCTAAAACAAGGATATTCACTTGCACCTTGTAGAAGATTTCCTATATCTCTTTCTCCTTCTCTTGTTGCTGGTTGGCTAACCTATAAGGAAATGGAAAAGGAAGCATCTTAGGAATAACATGTTGTGAGGATTTTACCTTAGAAGGGTTATCCTCCTTTTTCTGTACAAGCTCAATGTCCTCTTATTCAACTTTCTTCTTATTTTATGGTATTGAATAGTCTATTACCTTTCCACTTCTTAATGTAATGGCATAAACATCCTCCCTAGGATTCCTCTCAAGCTAGCTACGAAGTCGTGATGAACTCAAAGCTTGGAGCTTACCCACTGCATCAGCTAGCTAACTCATATGATTTTCCAAATTCTTCAAACCACTCCTTGCTTCCTGTTGGAATTGAAGAGTGTTAGTAGGTAAGCTTTTAACAATTTCATCTGAAGAACATACCTCCAAATGGTTGGGATGGTTATGGAGGAGGGGGCCTTAGTTAAAACTATGGAGGTCCTTCGTAAAATCTAGGTGGTGATTGGTATCCTGTTCGCTGGTGCTATTAATAGATAGGTGGGTGGACATTGGAACTGCTTCCTTGCTATTGGGTACCATACCTGAGATTCGAATGATCCTTCAACCCTGGATTGTAGGTGAGAGAAAAAGGGTTATACTCCTCTATTTCTCTTGGAAACCTCCAACTGTGTTGACATGTTGTTCATCTTGTAAGGTAGGGTAAACATTAGTAAAATGATCAGCTAAAGCACAAGTACCACATCCCTCTGTCGGTCCCTTGTCCATCACGACTTGCTGAACCAAAGATGTTAAGTTGGCAACTTACTGCTCTAGCTTGTAAATGGAAACTTCCTTCATTTGCTTGGTTGAGGATGATGCATTATTGCAGTTCCCCCAATACTAAGAGTTAGCCACCATGGTTACAATTATGTTTTTTGCATCTTAAGGGGTCTTATCAATAAGAACTCCACCACTCGCTACATCGATAATATTCTTGTCCAAAGGAAGTAAATCTTCATAAAAGTATTGAATCAATAATTGCTCACTTATCTGGTGGTTTGGACAGTTGTTGTAGAGCTTTTTAAAGCACTTCCAATACTCATGCAAAGAATCCTATGTATCTTGTCGAATCCCACCTATCTCCTTCCTAATATTAGTGGCTCTTGAGGCTTGGATGTACTTCTTTAGCAATACCTGCTGCATTTGCTCCTATGTGTTGAGTATGCTGACAAGCAAGTCATACAACCATTCTTTGATTGTGTCTGCTAAGGCAAAGGGAAATGTCTTAACCTTGAGTTTCTCCATTGAGACTCCCGCTGGCTTCATACCTGAGCAGGCAATATGAAACTCCTTCAGGAACTTGTTCGGGTTTGTGTTGTATCCTGATCCTAGTGATAGCTTATAAGCTCGAATAGGTTCTCAAACCCTCAGTTCCTCTAAACTAGACAACTATATAAAGCTCTAAAATCACCCCTATCCCCATCTATAACCTAGAACAAGTTCTCTAGATTTAATAGTGAAGAGGCCTTAGATAGTAAGGAATGACTAACTTAGGCCATTAACTCACAAACTCAGAAGGTGTAACCTAAAGGTAAGGAATCCTAGGTTAGTTGATTAAGTATCCTGAAAAATTCATCTAACCTATTGCTACTTTCAGGAATTACTATAGACTATTATTTATCACATGCTCAACCCTAGCTTTTGGATTAAGAAATTATCTAATGGGTGATCAAGCTTAAAGATAGCTCCTAATTCATGACATTTTACCTAAGTTCCAAACCAACCTATATTAACAAGGACCTAATTGGGCATAAATTTTACATCATTCTCACAATTTTCATCCTTTCATCTTTCGAATATCTCCAAACCCCTAAAAGAACTAGCCATACATGATTAAGCTACCTAAAACAAAGATTAAATGAATATAAATCACACTTAATTAATTAAAACAAAAGCTAGAAAATTAACAACTAAACTAAGAAATCAAATTAAGCAGTTTATCTTATGGAAACTTAAATTACAATAACTAATAAGTAGTTATCTATAACATAATTATCTAAGACCTCATTTAAAATTTTAAATAAAAATTGCAGATTTAAAAATTAAACAAAAACTGAATTTTAAATGAACTAAAACTTAAGAACATGTATAGGAAATAACTACTAAACATAGGTGAACCAAATACTATATGGATAGTTGAAACTATATGAAATCAAACCGTTAAACAACTTAATGATTAATCAAAATAAATCTGAAATTATCATGCACTTTTGAAAGTAAGACAATGTTCAAAAATCTAAGTGAAGCACATGGTTTATCAAAGCATAACAAATAACTAAAGATAACCTAACACACGTCCATGTAAAGCTAGACATTCAGATTTATCAAAACTATCAATAATCACGATATTAGCTATTCAAACTAATGGGAAATTAAAACCAAAGCAAGAACAAGTTTGAATAAAAGAAACTTCATGCAGGCAGCCATGAGTTGGACGTCCATGAGAGTTTCAATCCCAACCCATGAAGGTGAAGACAAAAACAACCCACACTTCTCCACTCCGCCATGTACATCGGCTCCACCAATCAATTGCCTTCAACGAATTTGTCTTCAACACTTGATATTATTTAGTCAAAACTCACTCTAAACCAAGTGAGGAAGAAGAAAAGAGTAGCCTAATATTCTAAAAGAGGGAGAGTCCCACCTTTTTTGTTGCAAACATCCACCCTTGTTCCAATTCTCCTTATTTTGGTGTGTAGCTGTCACTCTCAACTTACCAAAACCTATTCTTTCCTTTTATTTTGTGTCTTTTTTTCTTATTTTTGTGTCCAGCCGCCACTTGCCTTTTGTCCTTTTTCCTCTAGGTCTTTTTTTTTAATTAAATCCATGCATGCATGTCCCTTGCATTTGTTTTAAGTGTATTGCATTTTATCCCCCCTTGTTCTTGTTTATTTGACAACTTGTACTTCTGATCAACTTTTCTGTAATAACTCCCCCTACATAACTCCAATTAACATGGAATGTTGTATTCATGTTCCTAACATGATGATATTTCTCTCTAGAAAAGTTTAGATTAATCTGAGCTCTAAAAGTGCTCCGAATGCATCCCCAAATGACCTATACAAAATCTGGAGTTCAAACGAGCTTGTCTTGATCTTTTCTTTGTGGACTTTTTATATCTAGTCATATGGCCTTGAAATTTGGTGTGTAACCTCATATAATGATGTTCTAGGTCCTTAAATTGGTTCCACACCAATTATAGTTCCAAATTTTGCTCTAAACATGGCCCTTTTCAACTTGTATCCATGCCTTAAGGTCAAATCTGCATGTAAACGCAAAAGGAGCACATATTAAGCATTTAAATAAAAAAAATGGATGAAATGGCATTGTAACATATATAGAAATACTATACAATTCATCCCTATCAGTTTCCATATATTCCTCGGTTTCTCAAGAACTATATATTCTAACATTAATCTCTCACGTAGAGTAATAGAAGTTCTACTGTAAATGGCAATCACTAAAGAAAATTTTTTATGACCATGATTGCCTTAATAAAACTTTGTGAGCTTATAACCTTCTTATTATAACTAAAAACAAGTGACTTGAAAATTTTAAAAATAATATTACCTTAAGATTGTGGTGGCAATAGCTTCAAGCCATAAATTTTTTTTAGTTTTCATAACATTGGATCCTTTTTATGAAAAATAATTTTTGAAACTTCTAAATGTGACTTTTAGACTAGACACATGTTTCTTTGAAAAGTTTTAAGTAATTATAGTCATTATATGTTTTAATTAATTTATTTAGGATTTACTACAGTTCATGTAAGCAAAGTTTAAAAGTCATTTGAAAGTGTCTCTTAACCTATTACTTAGGAAAACTAGATGTGTCTCTAGAATTATCTTTTATACTTATAAAACCCTATGTTTTAAGCATTTGAAAAACATTAGAAAAAAGAGTTCTCTTATTAGATAAATATACTCTTCCTCCAAAAAAGTGTATTAGATCCATAATTCTTTTAAATGTAGAAAAGAACATAGTGAGAAAATTGAGCAATAGAAAACAATGGAGTAACTTCCTTCCAATTTCCTCATCTGATAAAGGAACATGAAAGCTTTGATTGGCTCTTAAAATGTGTAAGAGGTTATATAAAAAGGTTACGAGAATTCCTAAAATGAGAAAAATTCTATCTTAAATTGATAAAGAAGCTTTGTCCAAGATAAAAAAGAAGGATTAACATGCTCCCACTCTTATGTGTTTGGATGATTCAATGTTTGATTAAGTGCTTAATGCTTCCATTTCAAAAGAGGCATACAATAGTTTAGAAAAATCCCTTCAAGGCATTGATAAAGTAAAGAAGGTGAGATTTTAAACACCAAGGATGATTTTGAAGTTATAAAGGTAAAGAAATTTGAGTCCATTATAAATTATCATTCAAGGGTAAAGGTGATAGGGGTATTTTATATAAGTTTTTAGATCATAATTTGATATTTTTACCCCTATTTGTTTATGAATTTTCCATATTTATGAGTATTCTTAGTTAATTTTTATGTTCATGCTAAATTGAGGAGTTTGGTGTTGGAAAGAGCTAAAATTTTGACAAGTTTGATAGACAAACAATGACGATCTATAATGACATCATTGTTGTTATTGTAGGGCATCGTTATAGTCGAACCAATGCCACTTGGAAACTATGTTGTTGTGAGCCTTGTGAAATACTATTAATGTCTAGGATGAAGATACAGTACCAATGGTGACCTACAATTGCATCATTGTTTCCCAATTTTAAGGGCTATTGTACTCTCAGAAAGCATGACTAAACAATGATTTTAAAGGGAATTTTAGACCTTTAAACCCATAATTACGGTCAAATATAGCTTAACCTTCTAGAATAGGGAGGAGAAGAGTAGTTAGTGGTTTAAAGAAAATTTTAAAGTATTTTCCTATTAAGTTTCAATAGAAACATCACATATTAAGTTTTGGATGTTCTCGGAATAGATTGAAGGAGATTGAAGAGTAGATTTACAATTTTAATAAAGAATAATAGTTGTATCTCTTACTCATTATTTTTTTAGTATTCTAAATCTTTATTTTCATCAATAATAATGTGTTTTTCAGTTATATCTTTGTGTTTGATGATGAATATATGTGGCTAAAATCCTGAATAGATAAGGCTAGGGTAGTAAATAAATTAAAATTTATTTTTGTCTGTTTCTTCCCTTATTAAATATCTTTATCTAATTAAAGGTTTAATTATCTATCATATATTGACCACCTAGGATAGATTATTAGGTGATTAAAGATCTAATAGATTGGCTATAATCACTAAAAACTCAATTAAACAATGCATAACCAAACTTCGATTCTTCATAAGGGTCTCAAGTTTCAAAAGGGATTTTAGGTTTGAGCTTCCTGAAATTATTTTAGGTTTGAACTTCCTAAAAGTTATACCCATTAGTATAATGGATTTAATGATCAAACAATGAATTAGAGTTAATAGAGATAACGCTCTAATCTAACCATGGCTTTTTCTTATTTTAGTAAAGATAACTTAGATCTATCAAATTAGAATCTCCTTATACTTAGTTATTCCATAAAATTTGAGTCCTTATCTAGACTTAAGATTAGAAGAACCTTTAACTTATTACTTGCAATTAATTGATTTTTTGATTGTTTTAGTTATTTTAATTACTTAATCTAGTTTGTCACTTTAATTTATAATTTCTAGATTACCATACACTAGTTAAACTCATAATTGTAAAATATCACTGTGGGAACAATCTTTGGACTTTATATCTTCTTTATTACTTGTTGATCAGGTATACTTGCGTCTAGCCTTAGGTTATATTAAATTAAGATAGATTAGGAATTGATTAAACAAGTTTTTAATGCCATTGTTAGGGATCTTTCCTAATAATATTATGAATGGATTGGTATGGATTACTCTAGATTTTATTTTATTATTTTTTTAATTTTATTTGTTATTTACCTTTATTATATCATTAGTTTTATTTTTGTTAATTTTTATTCTTTTTTTAATTATTTTCTTGTATGAAAACTTGTGTTCAAATCCTTGAGTTATAGAAAATTATACGTAGGTTGTGAAAGGAAGATTAAGTAAAAATATCTACTACGGTAGAGGTTGAATCTATTTATGAGGAGTAGTTTGAATTAAAAGTTGAAATACCATATGTGGAGCATAAAGAAGAATTTTAGTATATAATTTAGAAGAAAGAAGTGAGCCTACTATGATGGATTTGATGATGGAAATTAACATTAGACTATTGGTCAGCATTGTCATATCAAGGATTAACTTAAACTACTTTGAGATCCCTCACGGGATCATCTTCATGGCCAAAGCATCACAATTTGGAAGTTAAATATTGGAAGATCTTAACACGCATCGGGAGAGTTTTCTAGGCATCTGTGATCGTTTCAAACGTAACAAAGTATTAAAGGAGGTAGGAAAGTTTCTCTTTGAGATAAAGCTAGAGCATAGATCTACACTCTAAAGTTGGCTCCATAATAACTTGGGAAGAGTTGATGAGGCTTTTCTTTACTAAGTTTTTCCCTTTAATGAAGATAATAAAGATGAAGATGGAGAACACACCATTTGTTAGTATGAGATTGAAAGTCTATATGAAGCCAGGTAAGATTTAAAGGGATGTTAGAAAAATGTCTAAGTCACAAGTTCAATATTTAGAATCAAATAAACCTATTCTATATAAACATTACACCATTAACACGAAGCACCATTGATGCAGGTACTAGAGGAAAATTGATGCATAAAACTTTGAATCTGGCACATAAGTTTTTTTTAAAGAGATGGCCACTAATAGTTTTTGGGTGCCAATCTAGGAGACATCAAAGAAGGCCTTATGAAGCTCATGTAATAGATCGTTTTATAGCTTTAGTAGCCTAAATGGAGGCCCTAAATAAGAAATTATATATTTTCGAAAGAGTAAGTGAAGACTTAGTTTAAAATTAGATAGTATGTGACAACTATGATGTAACTCACATATATGAGTGGCTTATTAAGTTTAGAGTCCCTTTGTCCAAGCTTTAGAGCAAATTTAATATATTGGAAACTATAACAGGTAGCAGGATAATCCATTTTCAATACCTTGAATCCAAGATGGACGAACCATTTTAATTTTTTTTAAAGCAATAATCAAACTTATCTCTAACAATAATCTAATTCTTAGAGAATCCACCACCAAGATTATTTGCCATAAAAGAAGCCCATTTTTTAGGAGATGGTTATCAATTATAAATGAAGCAAAAATTTGGAACCATAAGGCTTCCATTTGAAATTTAAAGATTTAAGTTAGCTAGATTTCATAGATTTTACAAGAGGGTCTACCTACTAAACTATTGAACATAAACCTCTTCTTGTATTAAACTATTTAAAAAGGTACTTTGAACATCCATTTTATACAATTTAAAACTTATATAAGATGCAAATGCAAGTAAGAGTTTAATGTCTTCTAATCTTGCTACATGGGAAAAAGTCTCATTATAATTCATTCTTTCTTCTTGATTATATCCTTTTGCAACTAGCCTAGCCTCATTCATAATAATATTGCCTTATTCATCTAATTTATTTTTAAACACCTATTTGATACCTATTATTGCATGATATTTAGGCCTAGATATAAGATTACATACTTTATTTCTTTCAAAATGATTCAATTTTCTTTCAAAATGATTCAATTCCTCATAGCTAAAACCTAATTTTCATCACCTAAGGATTCTTTTATACTTTTACGTTCAATAAGAGACATGAATGCAATATATGATAAATTAAAGTGAGAACCATTAGTCACCCTTTTTTTAATATCACCTATTATTTGGTTAGAGCGATGACTCTTTTATATCTCTAATCTCTTGGTAACTCATCCTCCTTCCTTTCATCTTTAGGTTCAATAATTTGTTGTTATGAGGATTTCCTTTATCCTTTTCTTTAGGTTATAACTTTTCTAAATCCTTGAGAGTCTTATATCATCATCCTAAAACTTTTTCTTTCTTTTAAGAGGGTTAGTCTCATAAAAAATAGCATTCACTTGTTCTTTTACAATGTGAGTTCTTTTTTTAAACACTCTATATGCCTTACTAGTCAAAGAGTAGATTAAAAATATGTCTTCACCAGTTTTACGATCAAATTTTCCTAAGCTATCCTTGGTGTTAACAATATAACACTTATAACCAAAGACTCTTAAATGACTGATTTTGGATTTCTTACATCTCTAAATTTCATAAGGGGTCTTATTAATTTTATGTCTTTTATTAACCCTATTAATGATATTACATGCACATGCACTAGCTTCAGTCAAAAAATAATTAGGTAATTCATACACGTTAATCATGGTTCTAACCATTTGTTGTAAAGTCCTATTCTTTCTTTCTACTACACCATTTTTTTAGGGAGGTGATAATGCTAAAAATTTAAGTGACATGCCATGATAATTACAAAAAGATTTAAATAAGTCATTGCTAAATCTCTACCATGATCAGTCCTAATAGATGTAATAGACATGACCTTTTCATTTTGAATTTTTTTAGAAAAACTTAAAAAATATTTAAAACATTCATCTTTTGAAATTAAAAACAAAACTTATGTAAATCTACTAAACTTTTCAACAATAACAAATGCATACGACTTACCACCTAAACTAGCTACTTTAGTAGGACCAAATAAATCCATATGATGAAGTTTAAGGAGTCTAGAAGGAACTAGTGATTATTTTCTTGGAAATGAGTTTCATATTTACTTTTCCATTCAACATGCGCTACAAATTTTATCTTTTTCATGCCTCATGCTTGGAATCCCTCTAATAAGTTGTTTGGAGATGAGTTTTGGTAAAAGATTCATGCTTACATGTCCAAGCTACTAATGCTGAATCCAAGAACATTCACTTAAAGAAACATATTTTTTTTCAAGGTTAGTCACATCATTTAAATAAAAAATATAAATGTTACCATCTCTTTTTCCTAAAAAAGCAATATTACCATCATTAATCCTTGAAACTACACATTCATTCCCTTAAAAAATACTTTATAATCTTTATCACATAATTGACTTACACTTAATAAATTATGTCCATCAATAAGTAAAACATTGTCAATCGAAGGAAAATTATCCTTACCAATTTTTTCAATACTAATTATCTTACCCTTGCCCCTATCTCCAAAGGTTAAAAAATCTCCATCATTACTTTTGAAGGCGATAAATGGTGAAGGTTCACTAGTCATATGTCATGAACTTCCTCTATCCAGGTACCATGTTTTTCTTTTCTTGGTGACTTGAAAAATAAAAATTTATGTAGATTTAGGTATCCACATCATCTTGGATCCATGAATGTTAGTTTCATACCTATATCTATCTTTTAATGAAACACATTTAATTCTACCATAGCAAAAATATGACATATGTTCATGATAACTACAATTTGTTCAAAATAATGGAGTACAAGTCTTATATACATTTCTATAATCATTTATAGGCCTAAAATCTTATAAAAATTTTGTCGAAATTTTGTCGAAATTTTTGCCTAGGCTAAGTGAAAGTTCTTCTATCACTAAATCAATTTTGTGAAAAACTACTAGATCTTGGAGTGTACATGTATGTATAATGCCTAGGTTGAGGTCTACTTGTTGTTGCATTTACAACAGTTCTAGGTGCACATTCATCTTCTAATTCTTTCCCTTTACAAAAATTGTTTTGCTAGTAGATGCTCCATTATTATAACCAAAACCATGTTTGCCATTTCCTTTTTTTTAGCACTTAGTGTTATTTATAATTTCTCATTTTCCTTAGTAAATTTCACAAGTAACTCTTTAAGGGATTCTACCGCTTTCTTTAAAGCTACATTTTCATTTACTAATTCATCAATAAATTTGTTAAAATTTTTGAACTTTTGTAAGAAATGATAAAATTGATGTCATATGAGTTTTTGAAATCTTAAATGACATTTGCATATATTAGTATTTGAAAATTTTGATATTAGAGCATTGTGCATCTACTTAAGGGAAGCATGATATTTGACTACATATGCTTTGATTATTAAGTTAGTTGATATTAAAATTTTGAAAAGTTAAATAGGTTAAATTCTTGCATTGTGTCTTATTTTGAAAAAGGGGAGTAACGCATGTTTATGGATTTTTTTTTGTGAAATCAAAGTTTCATATGGTATGCATTTGGCTTATTTATCCCTTTCATATGCTTGCTCCATGATATGGGTGTTTTAAATGACAATGCATGAATTTATTTGTACATGAATTTGAAAGATGCTTATCTTCATGGATTTGATGCAGTATGACCCTTTTCCTGGACTTTAAATTTCATTACAAAAGTTTAAATTTATGAAAATATAGATTGCATGAATTTAGGGAGAGTCTTAAATTTTTAAAATTTTGAAATTCTAACAAATTTTAAAATTGCTGCATAATTTTGATTAACTTAGGGGGAGTTAGTTAAAGTTGAAAGTTTTGATAAATTTCTGATAAAAGTTAAGATTTTTAGAGTTCGGTCTAGTATAAAGAGATGTAATTGGTATCATGAGATTATTTGCACCTTGTATTATGTTGTGGTGTTAATTTGATTTTTGGTTAACGCACCTTGTATGATGTTGTGGCATTGATTTGATTTTTTACTTCGGTTGTGTTAAAAAGGGGAGTATCCCTTTTGGCATTGGTAAGTGATATTCGATGTGTTGCTTGGTAATAGTTAATTATGTTTTGTGATATATGATTTTTTTAATATTATTAATAGTTGGTATTATGCTAGATTTTTCATATTGTAATTGACTGGTATCAATTATCAGTTGATGTTTTTTTTTAATTGCAATTGGTATTAACAAACCATTTTTCAACAATTGGTATTAACTATTAGTGTAGGTTGATGGTTTTGTTGACAAGTGATATTTTGTTTTTGAAAATTAGTTTTTACTGAGAGTGATATCAATAATTGGTATCAAGCTTTTGTTTCTAACTTTTAGTATCGTGTTTTTAACAATTGGTAGAGATAAATCTAACTTTAAAAAGCTTGGTATCAAGTATGTGATTTTTGAGTATTAATCACTTTTTAATAAAAATTGGTATTTGTTTTGATTATTATTTGATTGTTAAGTTTTGAAATGAGATTTGGTTGATAAAGTCCCTCTTTGAATTTTCTTAAAAGGTAGTTTATTTTAAAGAAAAAATTTTCAAATGATATTTTGAAAACCAATATATGTCATTTGAGATGTATGTTTGGTATAAAGGGAGAATATCCTTTTTATACGTGATTCGTATTTTGTATATTGGAATTAAAGTGTTACACTTTTCGCATGTGATTTGTTTTGTATTGGCATTGTTATATTGGTTAGGTGGTTTAGGGTTCGAATGATTTTTACTTTAATTTAACCAACATAAAAGGCAAGTACACCTATCGAATAAGTAATATAATGGAGTGCTTTTAAGACCACAAATGTTTATTGCATAGGGATAGAGTATAATTACTAGGTTAATTAGATTACAATTGTCTAAGAAACTCCAATTAATTGAATAAAAATGAAAAATGCTAAACTAACTTAACTTAGCTTAAACATTTGAAAAATGACTTAAAAATTGCTTTAAAAAATTGGCAAAAATTACCAAAGTGTGGAAATAGCTAAGGAATAGGAGATTAATTATTTAATTGAGCTTTTAATAATTTTATTGAATCATTTAAAGTTCCTTCATAATTTCAAGATAAAACTAGAGTTAAGAATTTGCCTTTTCTTTATTAATCTTAATTAAAAGCTTGGTCATACATTAAGTTAATAGGCTTTAAAATCAAGAAGGTGGCTTCTAGAAAATTAATCTCAAAACTCTAACTCTTACAAAAAAAAAATCAAAAATTGGTCATTCATTGATTGATTTTTGTTGTTTATTGATTTTTCTATCAACTTAAGTTAATTTCTCAAGTCTTAGATTATCTTTAACTTTAATATTAAATAGCCAACGTAAAATTAGAATATATAGACCTTCAATGAAAAAAATTAGACCTTTAAACATGCATTCAAGCTATCTCAAATCATTAAAAAACTAACCCTTAGCTGAAAATGAATTAGCCATACATGATCATCAAAGTATAAAAAACATGCATTTTAAACAACCTACTTTGATAGATCTAAAAATAAGAGCTTAAATAATGAGTTTAGAAGTTACAAAACATCCAAGAAAAGCTCCTAGACATGTCCTAAACTCAACTTGATTTGAACTCCAGCACAGCTCTAAATCATCATAAACTTGCAGAAAAACCAAAGAACATAAAAAGGTATAAGCTTAAGAATATGAACTTTGATTAATCCAAAAAAACAAAGCTAATAGTGTAATAATCTGAGTTATAAAACCCCCTATGATGTTTTCCAGGCTCCGATTTGAATCTTACCAGCAAGATCAAAGAAGTAGCAAAGTAGAAAAAAACTTAAAACTCGAATTACAAGTGTTTGAAGTTAAGGAACTCTAAGAATAAAGTAAAGAGAAGCTAAAGAATTTCTCTCTAAGTTAAAATCTGATTTCTGCTGAATCTCCTCAAGTTTTTTTTTGTTGTTTTTCCCTTTTTTACAACTATAGCACATGTCCACTTGGTACTGCCAAACAAAAGAATTAAAGTAAAACATGCCTCAGCCACAATCTTTGAGATTTTGTGGTGATATGTCTGTTTGAGAGTTATATGACAGGTTAACTTGAAGCAATACGGTGGTATGGAACTTGTTGTATAGGTCTTGAATTGTGACACATATATGAGGGTCATAGGGAGTAATATGTGGGCCTCTCTATACTTATGTATTGGTCTTTGAAGGTGACAATTTTGCTCCTTTGTGCTCTAATCTTTATTTAATCTCCAATTCCTGCAAATTAAAGACTTCCATGTCAATTGGACATATAAACATGAAATTAAGGGTCAAATCATAACAAATATGCATTAAAAACATAATCAATTTGACACCTATCAATTCTCCCACACTTAAGCATTTACTTATCCTCAAGCAAATTAATCATTTAATTTTCTCAAAATAGTATATAATTATAGGAAACTTAATTATTGAAAATGTTTTCTTAATCCTTAAAAAATAATGACTCATCAAAATGTTATATAATAAATTAGTCACATCAAATCGTAAATACACTTATCTCATTTCATTCTTTTTCAATCTTTAACCTAAATCATAAAAATCAATTTCACATGTAAAAGGTAAATACACGGAGTTTAATGCATAATCTTTTCAACACTTCCATATTCTTTATTTATTTTAAGTTATAATTTAATTCATTAGATAATTAATTAAATATAAAAAAATACTAGGTAGCCCTATAGTAAGGGGCCCTAGTAGTCCCCCCCTCACATGGGGAGGGGGACTCCTAAAGGCCCCCACTATGGGGGTTACCTAGTCAAGTCTTCAAATATATAAGCAATGTGGCTGAGAAATTACTCGGTCTTTTTATGTGAAAGTGAACATTTTATCGTGAACAATATTAAGTTATTCAGTTGAGTCACATTGAATCAACTAGTTATTAGCATCACTCTTAACTTCAACCTTATAAATAAATAAATAAATAAATATATATGTATATATTTCTCTCTTCTTTTCTTCTCTTTTTTTGTTTGTTTGTTTTTTCTCTCTCTTCTTACATATATATATAGGATTAGAAGTCAGGGAAGTAAATTCTGCCTATTTATTTATTTAATTAATTAAGTAATTAATTTTAATATTATTTTTATGGCTTAATTTTGGTTTTTTTCATTTTTTTCTTCGAATGATAAAAGTGCCTCAAAAGAAGCTACAAAATTACCTAATAAGTTACATTATATATGTCAAATATCATTCTAATCATCAGGCATCCGTTATCTAAATTATGAAATAAGTTTAAAACATTTAGTCATTAATAGTCAAAATTAATCATACATTATTTCAAATTGTCAAAATAATTAAATTCAAAAGAAAACTTGTTCAATAATAATTAAAAAAAGTTCCATAAATTATTGAGTATAAAGAGAAAATCAATAAAATGATATGCTATAAGATAAACAAAAGCTCATGTATATAAAGTATGAAATATGAGATCCTTACCCTACACTTAAATGAAACAATGTCCTCACTATTTAAAACAACATCAAAAAAGCATAAAAGTAAGAGGGATAAAGGATAATAGTGCACCCGTTTGATCCAAAAAAAGTAGTGATCTACTGGAATCTATAGTTAAGTACATTATATGAATTGAAATAAGATAAGCGAGCAAAGCACAAAAAGGGATAGAGACAAAAAAATGCTCCAATATCATAAAATATGTGATCATTAAGGTTCATCCAAAAGAATTAGTTAGATCTGAAAAATAACCTATAGTATGAAACCCAAATGCTAGAAATAAATAACATCCAAAAACAAAATGAAAGAATAATCCAAACATCTAAAAAGTAGGGCTATCTAGATCCCAAGCTCTCTGATGCTCCTTGAGTTGAAATAAATTAGAATCTATGCTATTTATACGAAGCACCATCTCATCAAAATGATTATTTATTGCACCACAAAATTCTGAAATCTCAAAAGAAATACGAGACTCCATTCTTAACAGGATAGGCATAAGATCCATCTGTAGGATGTCCAAAGGTGGTGGAGCCTCAACAACAGGTGAAGGTGGATGAACACTTAAGGTGGCCTCAGACGAAGCCTCACCCATTGCCGCCTCAAGTACCTCAGGAGAAACAACATGAATAGGTGGCACATCAGGTATGTCCCCCTCCTCTAATCTACACCATACTCCTACACGAGAAAACCTCCACAGCTTTAGTGTGTCAACGTTGACCTGAGTATAATGAATCTTATCCATTGAGGGCTTAGAATCAATGTTAACTCCCTTTGACTAGATGATCCTATTTAAAAGACTCAGAAAGTAGAAGTTCTTACTTAGTTTTTTGCATCTTCACTACCTCCCTTATGGATGTGATATAAAACCAGCCAATGGTAATCCCAAAATAACTCCTAACTCGTGAAGCATGTTATACAAGATGTAGGCATCACTAAGCCTCACCTCATTTAATCCACTCACTCTTGGTACTAGTTTAGAGCTTAAAATTGCAACTATTATACACTCCTTTAATCTTAAAGACTCAATAGAATATGCACGATCCTTTTGCTTAATTAAACCTAAGGCAACAATAGCAGTAGCAAATGAAAAATTGAGATATGAAGAAATGAAATCTCCATGAATAGAATCTCCTGCCCTAACATATACATCTCCCTCATCTGCCACATTAAAAAATGCATAAAGAAAAGATCTAGTCAGATGAATAGGGATACCTTTCACAAAACTATGAATTTCTATCGAACCTACTTCATCTTTCTCCATTGTATTCTTGAAAAATTCATGAACCAAATTCGAATAGCATGGTCCTGAAAAGTAGATGACAAGTTACCAACCTAAGGCACAAAAAACACTCGAAATGTTGAACTGAGCTCTAAGTTCAAATTAATAGAGTGCTTATAAATGAATTTGTTGGTTCGGTGGGATTCGAATCAGCCTAAATTTTCCTTTATAGTAAATCTAGCCTGATCAACTGGCCTTTTTCTGAATGGCTATTTGAAAGTAGTCTTAAGTGCCATTAGACAAAAAATTGTTAAATAAAGGCATTGAAATAAGTCAGAAAATACTAATAAATCCTGAAAATTCATCTAGTGAATTTCCAAAGAATATTCAGTTTATCAAAAAATTCCTGAAAATTCGACAAACGAGTTCGGCTATAAAATTGGTATCATTAGAAAGCTTATGAAATTTAGAATACAGTGATACCATTATCTATATAAATGGAAGCTTAAAACTTAAGAAGAATTGAAAACTCACCTCTAGAGATAAAAAGTAAAACCTAACTCCATTTAGTGAGATTAGAGTGAGTTTTTGAGTGATTTGATTATATAAACTTGTAGAGGATGGAAATTGTGACACAATGACACCAAAATCACTCAATTTGATGAAGGAATGAGAAAGATATAGGAATTTTAGAGAAAAAGGAGCATCTATAGTGAAGAAGAAGAAGAAGAAAAGAGGGTTTTACAAAATTTAAACCAAAATGCAGTGTTTTAACTCCTTTAAAGTAATACGATAGGTTTTAGGAAGCAATACAGTGATATGAGCCCTCCGTATTGAGGTTGCTATATTGATCCTTAACCTACATACCAATACGCAAGTCAACAGGGCTATACGGGAGTCAACCCAATCCCCCGTATAAGTCATGTTAACTTCTTTTCTCTTGATTTTAACCCTATTTGACATCAAAATTCTTCTTAAACATTTTTCTAACAAAATTTAATGGAGTTTTCATCAAATTTCATCATATTTAAAATTAAAAATACTAAAAAATCAAATCAAACACACCAAAAACTAAAAAAATACTAAAGAAATCACACTAAATGTAAATAAAAAACTAAAAATGACTTCAAACATTAAAATTAAATCCTACCATGTAAAATAAACTAAAGACACATGCAATTACCTATCTAACAATGATAATGCTTAGTTTAGTGAGGATTAAAAAGTGAAAGAGTCTCAACAAACTCTTTAACTAAATTAAGAATGTACAACTTTTCTCTTTGCCCATTCACCTTGAAATTTGAGTGACCATTGGTTGCTTCGATAGCACTAAATGGAAAAACATTGGTTACATCATAAAGGCCTTTCCATTTTGATCTCAACTTCCTAAAATCAATTTCAATCTCGAATTGTATACTAAGCCCTTATCACCAACCTTAATTTCTCTTTGAATGATGTGCTTATCATGCTATCTCTTGACTCTCTTTTTATAAAATTTAGAGTTTTCATAAGCATCAAGATGAAACTCATTTAATTCATTAAATTGAAAAAATCTCTCTTCACCCACTTTCTTTGAATCAAAATTCTGGAAATTACTACCCCAATAAGCACGATGTTCCAATTCCATAAGTAAATGACAAGCTTTTTCACACATCAACTTATACGGAGACATTCCTATAGGAATTTTAAAAGATGTTTGATAAGCCTATAAAGTATCATTAAAATTCAGCAACCAATCCTTTTTTGAAGATCTAACTGTCTTTTCCAAAATTTTCTTAATGTCTTGATTTGAAATTTTGACTTAATTGCTAGTCTGAGGATGATAAGGTGTAACAACCTTATGAGTAATAGCATAGCTAGTCAAAAGGGAATCAAATTGTTTATTGGAAAAATGTGTTCCCCTATCACTTATAGTTGCTCCTAGTGTCCCAAATTATGTAAAAGTATTTCTCTTAAAACTTTCATCATTAGTTGGAAATGCAATTGCGTTAACCTATTTCCTGACATAATTCACAGCCACTAAGATGTATTGGTTAGAGTATAACATAAGGAAAGGTCCCATAAAGTCAATACCATAAACATAAAAAATTTCACATACCAAATTATTGTTTAGTGGCATTTCATGTCTCTTAAAGATATTTTCTACACTTTGACAATTGTCATAAGATTTAACAAAGTGAAATGCTTCATTAAACAAGGTTGACCAATAGAAACTACACTCCATCATGTTATATGCAATTCTAGTGGTCCCAAAGTGTCCTCCAATCTTACAAGAATTACAATGGCTTAAAATAGAGGGCACTTCCTCTTCAGGCATACATCTCCAATTTACTTCATCAGAACAGATATTGTATAGAAAAGGGTCATACCATAGATATCCCTTAACCTCTGAAAAGAATTTCTTCTTTTATTGGTATAAAAATTCAAGAGATAGAATATTACTAAACAAATAATTCACAAAATCCACATATCAAGGCAAGGTAAGCATGGCTAGCAAATGTTCTTTAGGAAAAACCTCCTTAATGTCTTTGTCTTCTTCTTTCTTCCTCAGCACTTCATTTAATTGAGATAAATTGATCAACCATAAATTTTTTCCTTGTCTCTATTCTTAATGTCAAACTCATGTAAAAGGAGAACCCATTGAATTAATCGTGGCTTAGCATCCGGTTTGTTCATGAGATACTTTAGAGCCAAATGGTCTGTACAGACTATGACCTTTGAAAGCACTAAATGGGACTAAAATTTATCAAATGCGAACACCACAACTAACATCTCCTTCTTAGTGGTGGTGTAATCCCTTTGGGTATCATTCAAGGTATAACTTGTATAATAAATTGGATGAAAGATTTTTCCATGCCTTTGCCCAAGAGCAACACCATCTACAAAGTCACTTGCATCACACATCAATTCAAATGAAAGAGACCAATTGAATGATACCAAAATAGTTGCACTAGTAAGCTTCTCTTTTAACAATTGAAAAGAATGCATACATCTATCATCAGAGTTAAAGATAGTGTCCTTAATCAATAATTCAGTAAGGGGCTTAGATATCTTAGAAAAATCCTTGATAAAGTGCCTGTAGAATCCAGTATATCCTAAAAACTCTGAATTATTCTAACTGAATTAGGTAGTAGAAGTTGAGCAATAACTTCAACTTTTATTGGATCAACCATTATTCCCTTACTAGAGATTTTATGACCTAAAACAATGCACCCTTGCACCATAAAATGGAATTTTTCCAAATTTAAGCCCAAGTTAGTCTCTTTACATCTTCTTAATATATTCTCCAATTTTTCTAAACATGCATCAAATGATGTTCCAAATATAGAAAAATCATCCATAAATACTTGGATAAAAGTCTCTATTATGTTCGTAAAAATTGCTACCAAATAATGTTGGAAAGTGGTAGGAGCATTATATAAGCCGAAAGGCATGCGTTTATATGCAAAGGTACCATTAAGACAGGTGAATGTTGTCTTTTCCTAATCCTTAGGGGCAATAGGAATTTGCAAATACCCATTATACCCATCTAAGGTATAATGAAAACTATGCACAGCTAATTACTCAATTACTTGATCAATAAAGGTTAAAGGAAAGTGAATCTTTCATGTGGTGTCATTCAACTTACAAAAATTAATGCACATACACCATCATGTTACTTTCCTTATGGCAATTAACTCTTCTTGCTCTCTTTTCATCACAGTAGTTCCTCTTTTCTTAAGTACCACTTGAACTAAACTGACCCACGAAGAATTATAAATAGGAAAGATGATATCAGCATTTAGGAGCTTAACTACTTTATTCTTTACCACTTCCTTTACATTTAGATTAAGTCGGCTCTGAGATTAGACTAAAGGTTTACTTCTTTCTTCCATGAATATTCAATGAGTACAAATAGAAGGAGCTAATCCCTTAATGTCAACTAAGGTCCAACCTATAGCATTTTAATGCTCTCGAAGAACTCTCAACAATCTCTCTTACATCATGTTGGTTAATAAGGATGAAATAATCATAGGTAATTGTGATGGAGGTTATGAAAAGGCATAATTCAAATGCGAGGGAAGAGGTTTAAGCTCAAGAGTTAGAGGTTCTTCAATAGATGGCTTAGGAAGGGACTTAATTAGTCTATCGAAAGGCTTATACATCTTAGATTGAATCCAACTAGAGGTTTCCTTTCCAACTTCTAATTTTTCCAACACTTCTTTAACTTCCTCTTTCTGTACTTCTAGCAAAACAAAATGGATTAATGCCTGCTCCAAATGATTTGAAAAAAGATATTTAAATGGATCATCTTAATTAGAATTAACTCCAATGAAGTTATTTGAATCTAAGGTGGAAGGATGCTTTATTTCTTTAAACACATTAAACCCAATCTCCTCATATCAAAGTCTAAGAATGAGCTTTCCTCTATGTATATTAATAAGTTCCTTAGTAGTAGCCATGAGTGGTCTTTCCAAAATGATAGGCACTGTGTTATCCTCTTTGTTACGTTGGTTAGATGACTTTAAAACTTTAGGTGATTTTAAAATGATTTTTCTTTGAAAACCAACTAAATTAAGGCCAGTGCACCTATTGCAAAAGTAATAAAGTAGAGTAATTTTTCAAACTCCGAATGCCGAACCCACAGGGAATATGTCACTTAATTACTAAGTTGATCATATTACAATTATTTAGGAAAAATCTAGAAAATTTGATTAAAAATTGGAAAATAAGTTAAACTAGACTATCTTGGCTTAAATACTTCAAAAATGATTTTTAATTGCTTCTAAAAAATTCTGAAAATTACCAAATGTGTAAATTAGCTATGGATTACATGATTGATGATTTAATTAAGCCTTAAAACTGATTTAATGTCTGATTAAAGTCCTTCACAAAATCAAAACAAAGTTATGATTAAAACTTTACTTTTTCTCCATTTAATCTTGTCTAAAGTTTGGTTATGCTTTAAAATCAAGTAAATGGGCTTTAATTTCAA
>JAOXYD010148570.1:0-10551 GCA_028565735.1 Pinacopodium congolense
GAAAAACACTCCAAACCAACTCTAAAACTTGCCAAACAAATTCCTAACATTAAACAAGACTTTAGACAAGTTTTAAAGCATAATTCAAGGCTAATTGAATCATCAAAACATTTCAATCAATTCAAAACATAAGAGTTGCCTTGATTATGAAAACTTTCATTGAAACCAACTTGAAAACCTTTTCAATCAATTCTCAAATCATAGATAAACTAAAATTCACAACACAAAGATGTTCAAACACATTCAGACATATATAAACAACTTCAAGCAACAATTCAAATGACTTAAACATATCAATGCTTAGCCTATATGTTACCTAATTCAATTCCTAACACACCAAGGCTATAAGCAATTCAAGGTAATCACTAGAACGACAATTCAACTCCTATAAGCCTATATGTAAATGATCAAACAATGTATTAAAAGCTTGATTGAGAAGTCACTTAGCCTTGTTACGCAAAGGTAATATCTTATCATGAATACTTCCAATTACTTAACTAGGTCATAGTCTTAAGTGGCTACTAACACTACTCTTTAACTTTGACTTTCGTATAAGTACGTAGAAATTACTGTGCTCACTTATTCAAATTTTTTATTAAATTATAAAAACACTAGAAAAGGTCGCAATTATCAAGTATACATTCTCTAAATTCATAAAATAAATTTATTTTTTCTTATTCATTAACACTCATAGCTAATGACATAAATATTTTAAATCACTAAAACAATGAAATTCCAAATGGATTATATTTAGTGTATATTTTCAAAGGAAATAAGTTTCCAAAAAAATTATTTTCCATGGAGAAAGTTATGACAAGATTGACATATGCTTGAGATAGCAAATCATATTTCTAAAGTTTCCCCACCCCCAATAACTAAAATGAAAATTAACCTCAATATTTTAGATATGTAAGACCATAATAAATATGAAAGTAGGGTAAAAGTAGTAAAGGGCTTCAACTTCCTTGGTTTTAAGTCATATGGTCTAGTAGAAATGGATTCTAGTCTATTGGGATGTTATTAATGTGTCAATTTGACTACGAGAAAACTACAATAAAGGTGAGTTAAATAAATCCATAATATGAATAAGAAATTTAAAGTAACATAATCGAGAATTTAAATCAAATATAATACAAAAGATAGAGTAATTAGTAGTCCTATAAGGAAAGGGATCAATAAGATGGTGTGTAAGGAGACATGGTGCTATGTTCTTGAATTAAATTTGAGAATTTAGATAGAAAAGTTAGGATAGAACATGGTAAAGACTTGGTGGTGTTTTCTTATCATGTTTAAACCTTAAAAATTCTATCTTCTTTTCAATTTATACACGAGTGACAACATGAAGTTGTGTATACTTAAAAACATATTTAAAACACGAGATAAATAGTGTACCGTATATGTGACATGTTGAAGAATGACATTATTGTAAGACCCTAAATCTCATTATGTTATTATGTTTCCTAAGTATGAATATATGTTGATGACTCAAGTGATTAAATGGATTCGGATGACCTTGTAAGGTGTTCTGATGGAATCACAACGTCTAAATTAAAAAAATAAGTTTCGAAAATTTTTTCCATAACCAAGATCTGGTTAGCTCGACCTTAGTGTCTTTGGACCATCCTAATATCTTACATACATGTATAGGTACATGTATAAAAATAAAAGGCATGTATAAATTATTTATATACTATGCCATGTGTAAGATATTGATAGGATGTCATAAAGTAATGCATTAATGGACATTAATGAAGAGAAAGAAGAAAGATAAGTGTCGTAGGACTTCTCCATTCCAAACAAAAATCAATTTTCCTAATACTTTTCTCTCCACCTACGGCCATAGATAAGGAAGCAAAAGAAATAAGTGTTTAAGCTCTCCTTTTTTCTCTCCATCTTCGTGTATGATGAAGCGAAAAACATGAAGTTAGGTTTGGATGATTATGTTGAATTTTCTCTCATCTCACACATATTTTCTTCTCCCACACCATAGTTCCTACATCATCTTTAAGCAAAGGTTAACTAAGCTTAGTCACTAGTTCTCATAAACTAGTAATGCTTATAGATGATTGTATGCTTTGCCTAATGATTTATAAGATTAGGAGTTGGTAAACTATGTTGGCTAGAAGGATTTTGTTAACCTGTGTCTAGTTATTTGGATATATCTTGAGTTATAGATGTCTAAATGGAGTGGTTTTTAGGGAATATGAAAATAGACACATATATCTATATGTTTTTTGTAGAACTCAAAGTTTTGTTTTAGCTCTAAAAGGTTCAAAATCTGATTTGAAATGAGTTCCGAAATTTTGCCCCTGATTGTGTACAATCTGTAATGTTTGGAGTATAACTCTCGGATTTCTAACCTTTTTTGGTAATATTGGTGTCATTAGAAAGTTAAGACAATGGGAAAATTTTTGTTAGAAGACATGTTTACTAAAACACTAAGATACTAGGTCTAAATGGCTACACAAACCTAATCTAAAATTCTATCATGTGCTCCTTGCTTTAATCCTTGTTTTGATGGTATAAGCCCTTTGGATTAGTATTACTATTTTAGCCATATCATGACCTATAGACATTCATATAATATTATCTTAGACTCATTGGAAACTACATCCGTAGGGCTAGAATTGTTATGAAAGATGTGGAGTTTAATTCTGTCTTTAAGAAATTCGAATTCTGGCTTGAAGTTAATTATGGGAAAATCAAAGCTCAAATGATAAGGACCAAGTGATGATCAAGCTTGAAGATTAAGAGAAGTTTGAAGATCAAGTATTTTAGAAAGAGTTTAGGAAAAGAGCTTAAAGTGTAAGTGTTCTAAACTTGATTTTAATCAATACTTGAAAGGGGCTCTCACATTTGCATGATCATTTTTATATAGGCATTTAGGAGTTGAATTGTGGTTTGAATGATTAACTTGAATTGATGATAGCCTTGGTATGTTAGGAATTGAATTAGGTGACATATAGGCTAATCATTGATGTGTTTATGCAACATGAATTGTTTTAATGTGTTTGATGTGTTTAAGTTCATTGAATTGTTGCTTGAAGTTATTTATACATGTCTAAATGTGTTTGAACATCTTTGTGTTATGAATTTTAGTTTATGGAGGGTTTATGAATTGATTGAAAAGGTTTTCAAGTTGGTTTAAATGAAAAGTTTTCATAATCAAGGTAATTCTTATGTGTTGAATTGTTTGAAGCCTTGAATTATGCTTTAAAATTTGTTTAAAGTCTTGTTTAATGTTAGGAATTTGTTTGCAAAGTTTTGAAGTTAGTTTGGAGCATTTTTCATGTTTTTCTAGACATAAAACGGCGGGCTGTTTATCTATAAACAGTGGGCTTACAGGGTGCCGTTGTACCCTGTCTCCAGAAGGCATAAACGGCGGGTTGTTTTTGCTCACAACGGCGCCGTTGTATCCCACAGAGGGTGCTGTTGTGTTGACAGACTCCAATGGTTAGTTTTCTGTTTAGGACTAAACGACTTTTTAAACTCCTAAATGGCTAGTTTTTGTTTCTAACAACTCCAAACCCCTCTCAACACTATATATAACATTCCCAAACTATTTTAACAAGTTTAGATGCTCTGAAAACAAATTACAAAGATCAAATTCGTATACTCTCAAAGTTGTCTCTATTTTCTGTACAGTCTTTAGTCAATTCTCTTTTTGTTATTTTAAATATGTTTTATGTGCAGAAAAATTTGTGTTTTCTATTAGTTAACATTTAGACGAATCCTAGAAAGCTTTTAATTGATTTTTTTCATTCATTAATTCCTCTATTTCAAGCTTTCAAAGATCAACATACCAAATTGTCTCTGTTTTGGTTAAACGTTTATGCACTTCTGTGTTCTTCAATTCTAAGCTTGCAAAACTATTTTTCTTGATTCAAAATTGTCATACACATTTTGCTTAAGGTCTTAAGAGTGCAGAGGATATTTTACTTCAATTTTTAAGCACTCAAATCGTTTGTTTGAGCTCAAAAGAACACAAACCATTCAAAACTGTCAACACTGTCAAGTTTTGTGTAGAGCACTTCTGAACATTTCGATTTTGTGTTTTAATCAATTTCTGGGTGCTCGAATTTATTGTTTTCAGTTTGATTAAGGTCTTAGGAGTGTGTGGGTATTTTTATTTCAATTTTGAGTTATTATATTGTTTGTTTGAGCTTGATTTGTGCAGGTTGCTCAAAGCTGTCCAGGTTTGAGCATTCTGACTTTGTGTTCAGTTTTGATTGTTAAATTAATGTGATAAAATTGTGTTTGCTACTGAGATTTATTGCTGACATATATATTGAGATTGCAGTAGGTTTATTTCATTTAATTTGAATCATTTCATTGATCAAATTCGTGTGTTTATAGGCTATAACTTTAAGATTGCATATGTATTTGACAGCTTGTGTTCATATAGTTTGAATCTGATTGTTTGATGCTACAATCATGTTTTATGTGTTTCAATTAAATTTTTTATGATCTATTAAAGTGCTAGGTGGCTAGAAATAATATTGGTTTGCCTCTAGAAGTTTCAGAACTATTTTGTATTGATTGAGAATTAGAGAAACACCATAGAAGGTGTGTTTAGTGACTAAAATTGGGGGATTAACTTTGGTTGATTGATAGGCTGCTCTTTGCCTTTAAAATAGATTTGGATAGGTTGATCTTGACCTGTATAAATCAAGATTTGAATTGCATTAGTAATTGATTGTGAATTGGATTGGTTTAGGCCTTAAGTGTGCATTGAACATTCCATATTGCATTTGTTGCATGTAAGCCTTTATCTTGTGTTGATTTTGATCAAGGGTGTCATAAGCTATATAAGCTTGGGTTAAAGCTCAAGGGAGCTTGGTTTAAGGGCTGTCCCTGTAGGACAAAAATTATAGAATTTGGTTGTGATTGTAAGGCTTCTCTTTGCCATAAAAAGATTGTTGTTCGGGTTACTCTTCACCCATTTAAGTAAGATTGTTCAAGGTTCCTCTTGACCTTTGAATTCAAGATTTTTGGATAGGTTTCTCTTGATCTTAGAACAAGATTGTATTGGGTTCCTCTTGACCCTGTAATCAAGATCGTGATAGATTTCTCTTGACCTAGAACAAGATTGTGTAAAGATTCCTCTTAGCCTTGAATCAAGATTGTTGTAAAGGTTCCTCTTGGCCTTTAACCAAGATTGTTGTTAGTGAATTTCCTCTATAAATCTTGGTGTACTTCTCTTCCCTTATCTCTTTTATATTTGTGCATGTGTGTTTATTTTCATTATTGATTGAATTTGTTTAATATTGACATAAAGGTTGGCATTCTATTTGAGTTGAATTTTGGTTAAGAATTTCATATTGTTTAAATTGGCCTTAGGTGTTTAAAGTGTTTTAATTCCGCAAGATTTTTTAAATACCCAATTCACCCTCCCTCTTGGGTTTCATAAGGCTAACAAAGATGTTCAAGTGGCTTTCTCTCTTTCTTGCTCCTAAAATCATCTCAATTCATCGAAATATACCTTTTTCCTTAAAACTCCAAGAAGCTTCTAATTTCTTTGGTATGGCTGTTGAGACTCCACTGTGGTGATCTTTTTGTTTTCAAAATTTGATATCTTTTTATGTTGTTAAAAGAGAGAAGTAAATCTATGAAATGGATAGTTGTTTTGGTTAGTAAGGAGGGATTTTAATGTGAGTTAGTTAGATGGTATATGAAGAAGATAGCTCCGACAAAGGAGAGAGGGATAAATGGGTCAGTGAAAATAAAGGGTTGATTAGAGGAAACAGAGAGGGGTGATGGGGAAGACGAACATGCAAGCCTTTTGGTCGCTTTTACAAAATTGGTCAATTTAACATGATTAAATTGACCAGCCTAGTCTGTTTTTTAAAATATTGACTAACATCATTCATAAACTTCAACCTTTTATTAATTAGAAGCTATCAGAGTGAAAATATTCTCACTTATATAAAACAAATGTGCATATTTTTTCACTTATTTAAATATTAAATTACACCTTATTTTATATTTATGTAACAATCCATATAAAATTTCCTTAGGAATTTAGTATCAAGGTTACTAATTTTGTTCAAATATGAAGATTGATACATAACATAAACTTTGTTTAAATATTTAGATCAAGATTAATACATAACATAAAAATAAAAATAAATAGAATAAAAATAGAAATCCTATATGGTGCAATTGCTAAACATCCAAAATAAAATGAAAATGAAAATAAAAAAAATCGAACTTGATTGCTAAATCTAGCTTCATCAAGCATTATCAAAGGGGGGTGGATGGTAATGATGAAACTACATAACTCTCTCCACTTGACTTACTGTTACATGTAGTTTATTACAAATACCACTAAAACAAGTGGGAATAACCAAATAAAACAAGTGGGAATTACCAAATGCATGCTTAACACTCATAATCCATAAGCCATATAACTATTTATAAACAATATAATAACAATATAATAGGTAATTTCATTTAAAGCATTAAGTCATATAATGTATTCTGTAATTGCTCAAATTCAAATATCATTAACCATCTAACTCAAAGTGTAGGAATAGCATGCTACATTCGTTAATTAAGCATATTGGGAGAAAGGAGGAGGTGTTCATTGATGTGATTTAAGTGTACTTATAAGTTTTAAATAAAATAAATCTCAAATATCATAAATAAAATAAAATACTAAGACTAAAAATAGGCAAGTGCATCCATCATATCGTATTCAACTACTATGAGTCTAAATTATCGAATTGATAAGGATTGTATTGGACTACTAGTAATCTCCTTCTCCTTACTATCTACCTTACTAAAATGTGATGATTGATTTTAATAAGTAACTAAATTAAACTAAATACTAACAAATAAATTCAAAATCAATTTCACAAGGTTGAGATATAATAAAGAAGTTAGGACTTAGATGATTAATCCCCCTAAAACATGTTCATGTTTATCATTCAACTTGAATTCAATAGATTTTCCATATTTATTTAGACTGTAGATTCCTTAAAATATATCGTATTCTCTCTCATAAGCAAAAGTTCTCATAATCTAAAATTTTCAATTAGATTAATTAAATCATTTTATTGAAACCATTTTCTTGGTTAGATTCACACATAATCTGAAAATCTTATGTAAGTTTATTTCTAAGTCTCTATGCAAGATTCATTACCTGTAAGTTGATTTATTCACATATTTTATCTCTCAATTAGAATATAATGTGTAATTATGTTGAAGAAACAATTCATAGAGGATAATGTACACTGCATTATATTATGTATATGATATTCAAACCAAAAGAATAGTATATTACTTCATATAGTAATCAAATATCAAAAGCATAGGCTCTTGCCAAGCTTGTCTTAGGGTTAGAATGAATCCTTGTGTAAGGCGGAGTCTGAGAGAATAAAAATGGAAAAGAAAATGGTTAAGGAGTGCAACATGAAGACGTTCCAAGAATTCACTCATCCTAGTATTACTATCATCTAAACGCGTTAACTTTACAGTTACAGTGACAAAGTATCCATAAGTATTGTTGATATAATTTATCTGAAATTTAATGTATTCAAATAAGAGGGACAAACATGCTCATATATATTGAAAGATAAAAACACAAAAGAAACCCGTTATTAAAGAAAAATTGTTGCATTGCTCGCACTTATTATCTAAATGGAGGATTAAAATGGAATAGATTTGGTGGTATCTCTTCTACAAATTTAGAGAAATAGAAAAGGAAGTGGAGAGAACGGAAAAGGAAAAGGTGATTGAGTATATTTAAATTTTATTCAATTTGATTAGGGTCAATTTTTCTTATACTTGTCCAATTGGGATGATTTTATGCATGGTACCCTCAAACACGAGGCCTTAATCAAATTTGGAAAAACTATTTACAGTTTTGATTTTATTAATATGATGCTCAACCTTGTTTCTCATTTCAAAAATACATAATCTATTTTATGTTTTTATTTTTCAATTTTCAAGGAAATCATACATAATTTTGTTATGTCATTCTATATACTATTATCTTTTTTTTTTTGCATAATTATTTGTATGATTTATATTCTCCTGGTAGAAGTTTATTCTGAGAAAGGATTACATGGGTAAGTTGAAATATTTTATTGCATTAGAATGTAGCATGCAGTTCTATAAAAGTAACAATTCATAAAGGATAAAGCACACGGCACTATATTATATAGATGTTATTCAAACAAACAACCAAACAAACAAAAAAGAAAAGGATAAGATATATATGTTTTATTTGTTGTGCATGATATTGCTATTCAATATCATTGTATATAGTAAAAACAATATCTGCAAAACTTGTATTAAGATTAGAATAAAAGCTTTTAGTTTAAAATTAGTCATCTTTCGTTCTTCTACACGACCCCCTTCCTAATAGAAGTGGCAAAGAATCTGTAAATGATGCTGATATAATTTCTATAAAATTCAGTATATTCAAATAAAAGAAATAGGCATAATCATATATTTTTCATTTAAAAAACAATTTATTTCATTATAAGGAAGATAATTTATATAATTATTTAATTCCACTTAAAGAAAAGATCTTCTTTCGTGGGTTTCTCTTTAAAACCATGTACACCGTCGTTATGAACTCTCCAAATGCTGGTTGATTCGATCCTACCTCTGTCCCTCTGGGCATCAAATACATCAAAAACTACGAATCTGGCATTTGAATTAAACCCACAAAAGAACAATGTCGAACCCCAGAAATTTTCGCGAAAACTAAACTCATATGATTGTCCAACATGAAGAACATGAACTCCTAGGTCGTCATTTTTGGATTTGCAGTGAACAGTGACATCTGCCTTGTCCTCCAAGTCATTAAAAATTCGAACCGTGATACGCGGCCAAAATTTGATTTTTATTTTTGGTTCAGCTTCTGCAAAAATACCCTGTATAGCAGCAATATGAAGGACAAGTACCAAAAGTTTGCATAATGGACTCATATCTTCAGTTCCTATGTATCTATATTCTCTAGCAGGTTTATATGGTGCTTTTATAGGGCGCAATGTGAAACTGACTCTTTTCGAATATTGATGAGGAGTACATAAATTGTAATAGATCATGTTTTAAACTCATTTCCATTCCCAGCAATAAATTTTATTCAATTAAAATTAATGTCACCAATGACGTTACCATGCGCATATATATGTTGGAAAAATAAAAGAAATATAGGTTATACTTATAGAGAAAAAATGTTATAAAATTATAATAAAAACCCTAGAGCTTATAGTCATATAGGTACTAAGTTCAAGTTTAATTGAAATATTAAATATTTTATATATAATTTAACAATAAAAGAAGTGTAGCCAAAACTTTTTTAGAATTCTCATAATTATTTTTAAAGTATTTTTAATGATATTATTACATTTTGTCAAATTTAAAAAAGCATTTAATAAATATGTCAAAACTTAAGGATGATGATTAAATGTGAATCCTCAAGAGATTTTAAAAGTAATGTCATTGAAGTCACGTTATGTTACTTACCTTATTGGGAGTGTGCATAAGATTTAAAAAGATATGCTATAAAATTACAATGAAAATCCTGGAGTTTATTGTAATAAATAGATACTGAGTTCAAATTTGCTGAAATATTAGATATTTTACTTATAACATAAAAATAAGAAAAGAATAATTGAAAATTTTGGAGTTCTCACAATTGTTTTGTAATTAATTTAATCTATTTAATCTATTTTTAATGGTATTATTACATTCTCTCTAACTTAAATAAACGCAAACTTGTTCGTGCTTATTGTCTTTTTGTTATTATTTTGTAAGTACAATTATCACATCTTTCCTAACAAAAATTTAAAGGAAAAAAAAGCATTTCATAAAGATGTTAAAATCTAAAGGGGATTAAATGTGAGTCGTTAACATAACATATAGATTTGTTTTTCATTCAATTAATTTCAATGTAATATAATTCCAAATTGACTGAAAAACTAAATAAGCAGATCTTTCATGCATACATAAGAGGGTGAGACCACTTATTTTATTTGGAGAAAAGATTCTTCGAATTATAGTTAAGACCATATAAAGAAAAGATCTTCATGTTTAGTTTCATCGTCATAACCATGCATATCGTCCTAAAAAAAGAAAAAAAAATGCAACTGCATTCTTTACCTTACGTAGAATAATCCCTTTCAACCAGTGTGTTCAGTACCGTACCGATATCGATTGATATCAATAGTACTAGACACACACCGGTACATAATTAATAAATTTCGTACCGAATTCAAATGCCGACTGATATCCGAAAAAAATAAATAAATAATTTTAAAAAAAAATTAAGAAAAATTTTGTATTTTAGTCTTTTATGTTTAAAGTTAAGTTTAAAACTATATAATATAATACATTTATAAATCATTTTGTAAATTTTATAAAATTAAGAAATTAATTTATAATTTTAAATAATTATCCGAAATGGTACCGGTATTAATCGATACTAGTATTAACCGGTACCAATATAATACTGTTTTCGAAATCAATCCGATACCAGTACCAGTACGGTATTTAATACACTGCTTCCAACACTAAAACCACATAAACCTACATTTT
>JAOXYD010148580.1:0-10551 GCA_028565735.1 Pinacopodium congolense
TAAAAAAAATTATATTTTAATTTTTTAAAATTTAAAATTAATTTTCTCCTCCTCTCTACTCCAACAAGCTAGAAAAACTGGTTCTTGAGGTTTTCACCACTCTTCCCAAGGAAGATTCTTACTTCTCTTCTTGGTTAGCCACCAAAACCTTTCTTCTTTCCACTTTTGGGTGTTGTCTTAATGATGGATGGAGGCTCTTAGGGTTTAGAGCCCTTATATAGGTCAAAAGGAGGGTCAAACAACTTAAAATCTCGTGTTTTTTGTTGGAATAACCCATTCTCCCTGTTACGATCATGATAGATATTTTTTTTCTGGAGGCCGTCATAATTGTGACACCTCCCTTTGTCAGCTTCAAACTCTCTCGACTTCTTCGGTAATAACTTTTGTTCCAAGCCTCTGGTTAAGTTAAAATTTTAAATGAAGCTTCCTAACATCCAGATCTTACTTCCGTTCAAATTTCATTGCCATTTGAGCTCTCTACATCTACATAATGAGTCATCCCAAGAACCTAAAGCTTCATCTCCAATTGAATTTCTACTACCTACACAATCCACCACTAAAGTGCATCAAACCATCCCTAAAACAGCTCAAACACATAAATAAACACTGAAAACACATAGAAAAAAACCTGAAAAACCTAAAACACACTTATCATAACCCCTTGGTTTAGAGGCATATGATGCATCTGAACACATTTTTAAATTATTCAAAGCTTTATATAATTTAAAAAGGCACATAGAGCATGCTATGATAGATTGAGTGCATTTCTTCTTGAAAATGGTTTTGTAAAAGGAAAATTTTATACCAATTTGTTTATTAAGTAAAAAAAATATCTTTTAATTGTTCAAATTTATGTGGATGAAATCAATTTTAGAGCTACTAATGAATTTTCACACTAAGAGTATACTAAGTTTAAGAGGAGGGAGTTTGAGATGAACATGATGGAGAATTAAATTTTTTCCTTAGACTACAAATTAAGCAAATGAAGAATGTAATCTTCATTTACCAAGCCATGCACAAAAAGGAAGTTACTCTAAAGATTTGGCATTGATCAAGAAAAGCCCTTGCGCACTCTAATGAGCACATCCACAAAGTTGAATAAATATAAATATGGTAAGGAAGTGGATGTGAAGCAATATCAAAGTATGCTTGGTAGTTTACTTTACTTAACTGCAAGTGGGCTACATATCATGTTTAGTGTGTGTTTATATGCTAGATTTCAAGCATTACCTAGGGAATCACATCTATTATCTATTAAATGCATTCTTAGATACTTGTTTGAAACATTACATTTAGGACTTGAGTGTCATTAGAACACACTTTTGGAATTGGTTGGTTATTATAATGCTGATTATGTTTGTAGTTTATTAGATAAAAAAGTATATCTAGTGCATGTCAATTCTTAGGTAATGCATTAATATCATAGTTTAGTGTAAAATAAAATTTTGTTGCATTATCTATGGTGGAAGCGGAGTATGTGGCTACTAGTAGTTGTTGCTCTCAAGTTTTATAACTTGGAGAACAACCTAAGGATTATGGTTTAGCACTTGGTTTAAAACTATGTAAAATTTCTAGTAGATATGATAGCACTAGTAAAATTTAACTAATAACCCATAAAACTTTCTAGGAAAAAACATAGAGGGGTTAGGTATCATTTCATTAGAGATCATGTTCAAAATGGTAATATAGGACTTGAATTTTTTGACACCATGCATCAATTAGTGAATCTTTTCACTAAATTATATGTGATGATAGATTTTTCATGATGAGGAGAAAGTTAGGAATGATTGATGGCTCCTCTTTATGATATTTAAATATTTGTTTCCTGTTTTGTTATTTTGCCCTTTATGGATTGAAGTGTTTTATGTGCTAATCCTTATTTCCTTAACATGTTTAAATGTTTATCCTTATCTTTTTTATGATTCTAAAAACGGGGATAGATGTATATGATATATTTTGTTTTATTAATGGGAATTGCATTTTTCTTTTAGTACTTTTCAAAATCTATTATAACACATGAATTTAAGGGAAGTTACTAATTTATGGTGATTTCCAAATGATTTGTTAGTTTTTAAACTTGTTAGATTGTTCATTTAATAAATGGTTATATGATTTTGATGAATTTAAGGGGGAGTTAGTCATTTTTTAGATTTTGGGAAATTATGTACTTTTGTGAAATGTATTGATTCTTTGAGCTTGTTATTTTTATTTGGTAAAGTTAAATTTATGTATTAAATGAAAATCATGTGATGTTAAGCATGATAATTTGTGGTTAATATATAACATGGTTTTGCTATCATAAAAAAGTGGAATTTTGTTGAACTAAGTGAGGTTCACCTTGTTTTGATGATGACAAAACACCCAATGGACTAATTGTTATAGGCTAAATTGATTTTTTTATATGTAATTTAATACAAAACTGCCTTAATTCATGTCTAAATGTTTAATTCTTGATTAGAAATGTTTAATTTGTAGATAAAAGTGATTAATTGAAGAATAGTGTGGAAAGATTGCAAGATTGTCACTTTTTAGACCTTCAACGTGGGTTTAGAGAGATCCACATTGAAGGACCAGTAATCCACATTGATGTGTGATAGCATAAGGCATTAACGATAATCCACCACCCTTTAACAATGGTTAAGCCCGTTGTTGTTCTTCATTACTTAACTTCTTTTAATAAAATTTTCAAGAATTATTGTGCCAAACGTTGTCATTATTAGGCTACAACTCTCCTATAAATTGAGGGACATTCTAAGCATTAGATCATAGCAGTTTTAGGTAGAAAACACATATGCTTTAGTTATATTTCATATTAAAGTATTGTTAGATCGTTTTTCTTGTAATTTTCCATTTCAATCTTTTGTAATTTGAGATTTCAGGTTGTTTATGGATCCCAAAAACTGCATACATGTTGTTTAGAGTTAGATAACTATCCAGGGATATGATGTGATTAATTTCAAACTCTTAATTTCATATATTATTATTATTATTTTGAATTAATCAAGGTTATGTAGCTTAAGTTATATTTTACATGTTCTTTGATTAATCTCATGTTCTAAATTAATTTTTAGTAATGGTCAAGATGTTTAATGTGTTTCTTGATGCCTTGTAAATGATTTATGAGCCAATCTTCCTTAACTTGACTAGTTAAGATAAAGTCATTAGATAATCTAGGATCTAAGGAATATACTTAGGTTTTTGGGCAAATTAATAAATAACATGGTTTAAATTAATGAATAAACAACAGCTGGTTAACATGAAGGTACCGGTGCTGACATAAGGAATTTGAGGACTAGACTTCTTGAATTTTAGGCCTATTACCTAAGTCTGATACATGACCAAATTGAGATAAGGTAGTGACTTAACTATAGCATTGATTTAACTTAGTGAAGATACCCTAGATTAAGCACCATGAACTCTAAATCAATTAAATCATCGACCACGTAAGTCTTAACTAGATAATTGAAACTCAATCTTAAACCTTTGTTGCAAATTATTAAAAGCTTTCTAGGTTTTCTAGTTTTAGTTTTTAATTAACTAAATTTAGTGTTCTCTAAATAATTGTAATATGAGTGACCTAAATATTACATTAGTTTTTCCATAGAATTGACATTCAAAGTCTTAAATATACTGCATTTTATTACTTCTTGTGATAAGTTCATGGTGTTTTTATATACTTAAATGATGGTTGCTTTGAATTGCCATTTAGCTCCTGTTTTCTGATATTTTTGCTGATTTTTCTAGAATTTCTCCACTTTTTGTCTTTAATTTCCAAAGTACACATTTTCAAATATAAATTGAACATTTTAACATCAACTTGGGGAAAATGTGTATTAAAATTTTCCATTGTAGGACAATTAGATTGACATAGGTTTCCCAACAATGGTATCAGAGATGACTTTAACATGTTTAGTTTGGTTCCAATGCTTAATTGTTATTGATTTGATAAAGATATACAAAGGTTGCTTTTTTTTTTCAAGAAACATTTTCTTGTGCTTAAAAGTCTTCTAGAAAAAAAATTTCTCATGTGTTACCATCTATTGCTTTGTTTAAGCACATAAATATACTACCTTCATGTGTTTTAAATTCCAGAAAGAGAATTAGGTTTTGGCACTTGTATAGTATTTTTGGATAATCTCTAATTTTGATTAAAAGTTATTTAATCTATTTTTATTAACCGATGTTCTTAAGTTTCTGGAAACATGTTAAATGGTCCAACAAGGGTTTCTACAAAAATTAAATAATCAAATTTTGTGTTTAGATTCTAGAAATTGTTTCTCGTTATTGCACTTTTATGTTGCCTATAAATTTTTGAAAAATGTTATTATGCGTTTGATTCTTCCATTTCTTTAATTTTAGATAATTGTTTAATTTGATTACATGTTTGAGTCACCAATTTTCTATATGCATATAAATTTAGAAAAACAAAAGGGGTTTTTAAGCAAATATGCTTTTTGATCTTTTCTAGACATAGGTGTTCTTAAATCTACATTTTTTAGTATGTTTGAATCCTTATTCTTGAATCTATGACCAAGTTAATTATACTTGTATAACTATGGATTTTCTTTTATTTTTTTGCTTGCCTCTGAAACTAAATAGGCTTTATTTCATCTCCTTGCATGTGAATTTGGATAAACAAGAAACACCAGCAGCATAGAAAGCCACCAATGTGCTTCTCTCTCTCACTGCCTGGTGGCAATAGCATAGAGTTGCAACAAATTTGTTAATACCAAATCTATTGTACATATTCCCTTGATTGATTTTGTATGTATAAGAGATATCATCTATATAGAGGCGTGATAGCAAGTCCAAAACCCAAAGAATTAGAGAAACCAAGCTAAGAAGGAAGAAAGGGTGTATGCCATCCATGTGCCTTACACAACCCTTGCTACATAGGCCTCATAGAAACAAGCTAACGTGTGCAACCAACAAACCCTTTTCTTTTTAAAATAATTAAAATTTGTTTTGTAATTAAATTAAATTAAATTTTCTTAATCAGATTAAGATTAAATTAATTTAGAGTCCCAATAAATTTAGAAAATTAGTTTTCTAACTGTTTGAAAAATAGTTTTCAAAGGGTTTTATTTATTATGAATTTTTTTAAAATTAAAGTAATTATCAAATTAATAATTAGAATCAAGTAAATTATAGTTATCTTTCATAATTAGATTATATTAGATAAAATTAATATAATGAGATTATATTAATTAAGGTGAGATATAAATATAAAAAATTAAATCCCTCATTAAAATATTAAGTACACGTTTAGAATATAATTGTTTCTTTCTATTGTTATAGGATAAACTTAGAGTTCTGTTTATTATTAGGCTTGTTGAGCACACCTATGGTCGATTTAACACAAATATGCTTAGTCTTATAATAATAGATCCTACTTAATTTAATTTGTATGGTTTGGATGAGCACGCTCATGATTATATGAATTTAGAGGTAGGGATAAGAATAACATATAAGATATATTTTAAAAAAGAGTTGTCACTTAACGGATATAAGAATCATATGAGATACGATTGATAAATGTTATTTACCTAATTTTAATTTAGTTAGTTTGTTAGGCACATTTAAGGTCAATTAAATTAGAATAGGATCCTAGTCCACTACAAAATTATATGATAATTTCTCGAATTAATAGTGAGGGCTATTAGTTTGTTTAAAATAGTGGAAGTAACCAAATTTTATTAAAATCCTTAATTATTTGGTTTTAGGGCATAAAACTAATTCTCACTCTTTTTTGTGTTTATCAATTGTTGAATATAGGTGCCAATTTATCCCTAAGGAGCATCTTAGATGCTAACAAACTGACTGGATCTAATTTCTCTTACTGGTTTCATAATTTGAGAATTGTTCTCAATCAAGAGAAGAAGAACAACAATGGCATTTGTTTTCATTGTGGAGTTAATGGACATTAGAAGAGGAACTGAAAAGTCTATCTTGCTAGTTGGAAGGACAAAAAGATAAAGGTAGCTTCATCTTCAAGAATGTTTATAATTGAAGCCAATATTTCGACTTTTGTTTTGCAGTTTTAAGTATTAGATACTATATGTAGATATCATATTTGTAATAATATGCAAGTACTGATGAATAGTAGATCATTAAGTAAAGGCGAAGTAGACTTGCGAGGTAGTAATGGAGCAAGGGATGCTATATTAGCTGTAGCAACTTATAGTTTAGCTTTGTCTTTTGGCCTTATTATAAAATTTAATATTTATTATTTTTTTCCAGTTATTACTAGAAACATTATTTCTATTTTATGTTTAAACATGAATGGACTTGTCTTTATGATTAAGAATAGAAGTTGTTCTATTTATAAAGTTAATATTTATTATAGATCTAATACACTTAAATATAGTTTGTATAAGTTAAATCTTGAAAGGTTAGTCTTCAACATAAATAGAAAGAAAAGAAAATTAAGTAACCAAAATCCATCTTATTTATGGCACTATAGGTTAGGTCATATTAATGAAATGAGAATCACTAAGTTACATAAAGAAGGGTCAGGGTTGGATTGGAGGCTTGTCATGCAGAACTCCTTGCTAGAGGACCGTGCACATACATCTTGGACAAGTTTGGTACCATCATAAGCAACGAGTGATTCCGGAAGGTGGGTTAGCAACAGGAGTGAAGAAACGACAACGAAGAAGAAATTGGAAACGGAATTCATCTTTGATTTCCTCCTCTTAGGGAGAGCCATTGTGCTTTATAGTGGAAGGCTGAAACGGATTATGTTTCAAAGATGGTCTTTGCCAAGTCAATGTTTGGTAATATCCAGCCCAAATTAATTGTTTCATAGGAGGGATTCGACAAGAACAAACGGTAAGTAAGAAAGAAACGCGGCTTACCACTGAATACAGCGGATTTTCAGGATTCTCCCAGTGTTGTTTCTAACTAATCTGTTCTGATCCCAGTTCTTATTACTATTGATCGAACACTGATTTTGTTTTGATGCACTAGTAACAAGACTCTATCACCAGTACGATATAAATTAATAATTTATAAATTTGTGATTATATTGTTTGAATTTTGGTATAAAACTTGTGAATTTAAATAAAAATTAATAACTTTTTCTTTTATACGCAGAGAAGCAGATTGAAAGAATTTTGTAGAATTGAGGGTTATTTAACCTATGAAACTATAAAAACAATTTATAAATTTATGATTATTTTTAAATTATGATTAATTGATAAAAGGTCCTCTTTTATACAATCTATGTGATTATGCTTTGTACAATTTTTTGTGATTGTTTAAATCATTCTTAGATTTAACATTGGTATCATTAAATATACATGTTAGTTTTTGAAAACAAAGAAACGGATAAATGTTTGTTTTAAAATAGATGATTTTGTTCAAGACTATCTTCCTCGCATGATGCAACTCTCTTTTATTTCCCTCATGTTATCGATATAGATTATACTTGTCATGTTTGAATATGGTGTTCTATGCATATTCATTGTGATTGTCTATTGCGTAGCCTTTATGATATTTGAAAAGAAAAGATCTTATTCTTTTTTATTTGAAAGACAAAAGGTATGAATTGACCATCAACGTTTCACAAAAGGTTTAATATACCTATAACATTTTATAGAGTACTACTTTACCCCTTAACATTTGAAAAATGATCTAATTTACCCCATCATGTTTACAAAAATGGTATAAATTGCTCAATAAACACTGTTATATTGACTTTTTATTGGTCAATACTGACGCGGTATGTGGGACCCAAATACCATGTCAGCATGTCACGTCGGTGTTGACCAATAAAAAGTCAACATAGTAGTGTTTAGGGACAATTTATACCATTTTTGTAAACATGAGAGGGTAAATTAGACCATTTTTTAAATATTAAGAGGTAAAGTGGTATCTTATAAAACGTTAATAAGCAAATTAAACCTTTTATAAAACGTTGATGGCCAATTCATACCTTTTGCCTTATTTGAAGTATTTCTTGTTTTGGTAAGGCTTTGCAATTAATGAGAGGGTGTTTTTCATAATATTTTAAAACATATGCAGTAAATAAGACTGTCATAAGAAATGAATTGAGAGTTGTGGAAGAAATATAAAAGCTATTATTGTTAGATCTAGATATAGAAAATAGTTGGTTAGGATTTTTTTTTTTCTAAAATGATCATTGGAAGTATTTGGAGCTAGTGAATGGTTAATTTCCATATGTGATTTATGTCCCTCCTTGTCCGCAGTGCTTTTTTTCCCCTTTCTTTCTCTATTTTCTATGGCCTAAGCATTGGTGGTCAAGAAGGGATGAATTTGCACAACCATCCCTCCATTAGCAATATTCATGGATTTGTGTGAGGCCATCGACAAGAATAGACAGTAGAAGATGGAAGAAACTGAAAAAAGAGAGAGGAAAAATTAGAGAATTAAAAAAAGAAAGATGAATGACGTTTAAGGTTGAAGAAAAGGGCGCATGTAGCCCAACATGGGCAAACTTAGGAGCGTATGGTGCATGTGTTGCTAGTTGGTTTAGGTCTTAAATTACCACAATTAAATATCAAATCCAACAATTAAATAACACTTTCTAAAATTAATTTTAATACCAACAAATACCGCAAGTATACCGGTCAACAAATAATAAAGTAGAGTATTTTTATGACTCTGAAATGTCAAACCCACTGGAAAAATTAATGACTACTAAGTCACTCAAATTATAATTATCTAGAGAGATCATAATTGCTAAATTAAAACGATTCAAATTACTAAATTAAAATAGAAGCTTTCAACTTATGCAATGGAATCCAAATTGCCTAAGGATTGCCAAATTCATTAATTAGCTAAGGATTAGGCTTCAAATGACTTAATTGAGTTATGAAATAGATTGGAATACTTAATCTAAGGCCTTCACTAAATTAAGACAATATTATGGTTAAGATAATGCCTTATCTGTAATCATCTTGAATTAAAGTTCGGTCATTCATCAATATTAGGCATTATGCTTAAAGTTCAAAAAGTTTTAATCCTAAAAGTTATCTTCTAAGGCTAGTGCCCTTATATTTAATTAAATTTTGGTCATTTATTGATTAAAATTATGTTATTTATCGATTTTTTCAATGATTAAAGTAGATAACTATTAGATCCTTAATCATTTTTCATCTCACCTTAAGTAGATAAAGCAAGATAAGTATTAAGAACTCAAAATAAACAAAGATTATCATCCAAAATGTTATAAAAACTCAATCAATCCATTTAACAACTTGTCTTTAGTAAGAAATCAAATTAAAACATCATATATAACCAAGAAAAATCATATTCAAACATAACAACATGTTCTTGTAATATATATGAACAAAGAGAATGAAATAAGTGAAATAAAGGGTTTATATTATACCAAATGATGTTCCAAAGTAATACACAAGCTTCAATCACCTTATCAAACTCATGAAAATTCTTAAAAGAACCTAAAATTACAAAGAACAAAGCTAGAAAATAAAATAGAAAAGGAAACTAACCTAAAGGAAGAAAGAAGAAAACCTAACCTAGAGGAAGAAAGAAGAAAACCTAATTTAAATATGATCTAAGTTGCCTAAATATGTGTTCTCTTATGCGAAAATGAGTTCTCTACCTTTAAATAATATATTTTAACTGTAAGTTGGAAGCAAGTAGAGTAAGTTGTAGCCAATAGGGAGAAAGATCTAGTTGGAAACATATATACTATTACTTAAATGATGCTTAAAAAGAAGTTAAACAGTGTCGTTTAACTACCACCGTTTAGGTCCTAAAAAAGAGTTAAACGCGGGTCTTAGAGACTTAAACATAAGCTTGCTTGATACCATCGTTTAGCTTTTATTTTTTCCTTAATCTTCATATTTTACTTTGTTTTCACTTTAAATAAGCTTTAATCTGTAAATTAAATAATTCAAGATATAAATTAATCAATTAAGAATCAAAATAGGGTAAATTATCACCAAAACATCTTGAAAAATCATAAAAAAGAACTTCTATCAACATACACCTGACAAAAGCTTTTATACGAGTGTAGCATTGCATACAATACACACGTCAAAACTCCATATATTAAAAAACCTAATTAAAGGTTAAGCTAGGCTTGTTTTTAGTTATAATTAGGCACCCTAAAATTAGACTTTTTTAGTCTCCTAAATTTTGAATATCAGTAATAAGGCTTGATATTATTATAGGTTTGAAATTAATGATTTCATTATTAATTTGTATTAATATTAAAATAGAACTAGAAATAATTTCTTCTTAATAAAAATATGCTAATTTATTTAGTTAAAATTTTAAAAAAATTTCTAATTAAAAGAAGGTAATTATTTTAGTTGAATGAAATATTAGAAATAAAATTTTGAATCAGAAATTAGTTTCCTAATTAAATTAAACTAATTGTTTTAGTTAAATAAAAATTAGAAAAAATATTTTCTAATTAGAATAAAATTAGAAATTAATTTTTAATTAATTTTAACTAATATGCTTAGTTTAAAAAATTATTTGACCATTGGATGTGCCTTACAATTGTAATGTATGCCTTAAATTTGTCCAATGAAATGTTTTTCTTGTTTGTTAAAT
>JAOXYD010148591.1:0-10551 GCA_028565735.1 Pinacopodium congolense
CTTTTTTAGTGTTAATGAAGAACATGTTCATGAATTAAAAAACCATGACTTAGAGAGATTGAATTTTTAACAAGATGATATGCATGTCATTGATAACTTGAATGAAGATGAAGAGGAATTTAAAATTGAATCACAGGAGTTACAAGTACCAAGTAATGATGTGCTTAATCCAAATGATGAATTGATTAATATTGAAGTATCAGTTGAGTGCGTTGATTTTATAGGTTTGTCTACTTTTAATCCTAACGTAAAGGTAGTCATTCTTACATATTTACCACTGTATTTTCCTCAAGGTAAGGGATATCTAGTGTTTTTCTTCAAAGGTAGGATTTGTGATGCTTTTGAACACCTAATTCAAGGTGTAAGAACCTGTGAGAATTTAGCTTCCCCATCTCCAAAGTATAAAGCTAATTAATTAGATGGAGAGTCAAAGTTTAGGTTGAAAATTTCTTAACTTTAAGGTCCAACTAAAAAACCTTAAAGAAACACTTATTGAAAGGCAACCCAATCGTAGTAGTAGGTTTTCTTTTGTTTGGTGTGTTTTTCTTTTGTTTCCTTTTTATACTCCTTGTTATTCTTTGGTCATATTTTTTTATAAAGCATAACTGCTTTATTTGGTTTATGGTGCCTTGATTATCGTTTGTTGGATTTTCAGGTGTTATATTCAATCTTTGCTATCTTATGAAGTAAATTTCAACATGCATCTTCAATGGATCTTCAAGTGATTTTATCTTCTATCCAGATTCTTTCTGTTCCTTTTCCTTGGTTTATGAGCTTATTATGACTTTTATAAACAATGCAAATGATTTTTAATTTAAGTGTGGGGGAGGGAATGGATGATCACACTTATGTTTAATTTGGCCTAAAATATGTTAATTTATCATCCTTTTCAAAATAATCTATAATTTGTGAAAAAATTTTCGATTTTGATGAATTATCCTTGGAAAATTTTCCTTTTGTTTTCATTTATTAAGCCCTATTTAGATGTTATGTGATTGAATGAGGATAATGAAGATCGAATGGTTTTAAATTACTTTTTATTTTGGATTATTACATTTTTTTTCATTATGAGTTCCATGTTTAAAATGCATAGTTCTAAAGTAAAATGTGCTTTCTTTTCAAATATCATATCATCTTGCTTTAATTTGAAATAAAAGAAAAGAAAAGGAAAAGTAATAAGTGAGTTTATTCACTTAGCTGACTTCGAACTAATTGGTTGAAGTTTATAAGTGAAGCTAGTAACCAGTTGGTGTGAGGTGATTTAATTGATGTACTGGGGATATTCACAACAAAATATTCATCTTCATGTAATAAGACTACTTGACCTCTCAACCAAGCTTCAAAATTCTCAAATTTTTAGTTTATAGTTTAGCTTTTAATAAATAAAGGATGTTTAATTGTTTTAAAAGATGATACATCTTACTTTAGCACTATCCATTTTGCTCATAGAGTTTGAAGTGTGATCTATATTGAATTTGAAGAAATATGAAGTAATTTAAGGTTGTTTGCGACTTGATATGCTTAATTGGCTATATATCATGTTTTAGGTGCACAATGTTTGAAAACCCAAGGAAATTGGTCCATTGATTGTGTTTAATGAGTTGGAAAAGTTTCCCTCAACTTATAGGTCATGTTAAACTTGATGATTAAGTGATTTGCTTGAGGACAAGCAAGACCTAAGTGTGGGAGAATTTTTAGGCCTTGAATTCAATGCATTTTTATCTCAATTTAATCTAATTTAAAGGCATATTACTTCCAAATTGATTATAAATTGTTTAATTATTTATGTTTATAAATGTTGTACAATGCAAATGGAAGACAGAAAGTGGAGAAAATCTTGAAAATTCAGTACAAATGTCAATCTACAAGACTAAAACAACGGTCTCAAAAGCCCATCGTTGTACTCCTCCAGCCCACCATTTAAGTCATTCTAGGAAGCAAACCGTAGGGATTAAATGATGTCGTTTTACTCTCTTTAAGTGTACCTATCGAGATATTCCCAACTACCACTTGCTACAACTTATTACAACTTTCTCTCCAGTTGCTACAACTTACTACAACATATTCCAACTTGACATAGACATATAAATGAAGCTTTGGAGATTAAATTTAAGGAGTCTAACATGGATTAGAGAGGAGAACTCAGATAAAAAAATCAGATTTCTCTTTCTTAGTTTTTAGGTTTTTCTTTTCTTTTTATTTTATAGCCTTTGTAGATTGTAATTTTAAGTTGTTTTGAGGATTTAAGGGAGTTGATCCATGTGTTAGGAGGTTGTCTATCAGTTTATATCATCATTTGGTACTTCCTAAACATTAAATTACTTATTTTGTACTCCTTTGTTCATATTTATGTAAGAACATGGGATATTTCACTTTAATCCAAAATTTCTTTTTTATTTATGATGTTTTGAGCTAAATTCTAGCTAGGGACAGGTTTTTTAATATCTTAAGTGCATGTTTATCATATGATTGGATGTTAATCTTTGTTTATGTGAGATCTTAAAGAATATCTTGATTTGATCACTTAGGATATGATCTTTGAGGACCAATCACTTAATTCATTGGAAAATTATATAAATAACATGATTTTAATCAATACATGACCATTGGTTGATTAATCATTAAGTTACTAATCTTGAATATTGTTTTTAGGATTAGAACTTCTTGATCTTTAAGCCTACTTCGTATTGATTTATGAGTGGACCAAACTATAAACTAGGAAAGTTAGAGAAAAGGCAATGACTTAACCACAACGTTGTCTTGATTTAGTGAAGGCCCTAAATTGAAAATTTCAATCCATTTCATAACTCACTTAAGTCATTTAGGCTTTGCCTTTAGCAAATTAATCATTTGGTAATTCTTAGATCACTTGGAATATAATTACAAAGTTATAAGTTTTTAGGTTTGTTTTAGATAATCTAACTCTTTTAAATTAAAGATCTTGAGTTCCTTAAATAATTGTAATATGATTTCTTTAGTATTCACACATTTTTTCTGTGGGGTTTGACATCTAGAATCTTAAACGTGCTCCACTTTATTACATGGAACTGGTACACTACCGTGAAGTTGGTTTGAATTTAAATTTAAATTGCATAAGAATTTATTGATTTATTTGAGTTAAATAGTAATATTAAACCAACGTAACATATATGCATATGAAGATGAGTTCTTATGCAGTTCACCCATTTACATTTTGTAACAAAAAGCTATTAATAGAAAAGAGTTTCCTGAGCTTACATATAAGAATAGGTTCATTTCGATTAGTAAACACTATCGTGAATTTGCTCTATAAAAAATATAACATATTTGTTCTATATAGTACCATTTTTTATTATTCATAATATTTCTTTTTTTACTCCTATTTAGAATTTATTTTCTAGTTCAAGTAGAAAATATATTTCTAAGGTGCAGAGACATTAATTGAGCCAATGATATATCTAAGCGGTAGATTCACCCCTTGCTCCTTACTATTTCATTCTAGTTACTTATTATACAAAATAATATATTTTTTCATGCAACCTAAATTCATATATATATATATATAGTTATTTCATACAACATCTAAATATCACATTTAGGTGAGATCTGACTAACTACCGACCATGAGTTAACAGATTATACATAACTAATGTACCCAAGAACCAACCAAATACCTAAGGGTCAAAACCAAGTATGCTAATAGTTACTCATGGCGAGAGAAGGAAATGGATAATAAGCCAAACGAAAGGGCTAAAGCCAAATACGTCAATAATTGTTGACGATGAAGGAAGTAAATAGATGATGAGCACGATGGTTAAGAAGTAAAGGGATAGAAGCAAAGAGCTTCTTTTGGAGGAAGGGGAACAAAAGGAAAATTAGGTTTTCAAACTAAATTTACTCAATATTTAAAAAATATTTAATTAATGATATATGAAAATTATTTTGTTTGTGTGTCATCCACGTATTATCCATGTGTTTAAAATATATGTTGACTTATTTACCACATCAGCATCATTAACTAAATTATTAATGATATGTTAGTTCGATTCAAAATTAAAAGCTTCACTATTTTATTACCATTTTTTAATTTTTCATGTGATCATAACATTGATTAAAATTCTAAAATTTTTAATTTACTGAAAAAATACAGATATCCTTATATGGATATGGGAGAAACTAAATAATATGCAATCTCAAATCTACGAGGAGAGGAAATATTTATAGGACTATAGTGCGAGCCTTTCTGAACAAAATTCCCTATTGAAACAGAGATCTAGAGTCAAATGGATTCAAGATGGTGATCATAATACAACATTCTTTCATAAGACAGTGTTATCATGAAAGAACTTTAATATAATTACTTTGCTACTTACTGAGGATGGTCAAGTTATTAAAAATGAAGACAAATTAATGTAAAAGGTTGTCCAAGTTTTTTATAACTCCTAAATTCTCTTGCGAAAGGAAGGTCTTCTATTTAACTTATTCAATATGTTGTCTGGACACAAATTACTCCTCAGGATGGGGATTTATTAATCAAACCGATTAGTGAATTGGAAGTGGAACAAGTGGTGCTTTCCTTGAACCCTCAAAAGCACATGGCATGAATGGACTTAATGCTCTCTTTTTTTTTTTCAAAAATCTTGGATGGATATTGAACACATAGTGGCAGATGCTATTTTGGAATTTTTTAAAATGGTAGGATATTAAAGGAGTTGAATAAGATTTTTCTCTGTTTAGTGCCTAAAAGTTCGATGTCAAACTCATTGTTGGATTATTGACCTATAGCCTCTTTCAATACTCTTTAAAAAATTATTGCTAAATTGATTGCTAATCAATTAAAAGATGTCCTTCCTAAACTGGTAGATGAATCTCAGGGTGCTTTATCTAGGGGAGGCAAATCAAGGATAATATATTTGATTGTTCAAGAGCTTTTAAAGGGGTATAGTTAGAAGAGGTTGAGTAAGAACTGTGCTATAAAGATTGATATTCATAAAACTTATGATTCAATTAATTGGCGCTTTATTATCAACATCATGAAAGCGTTTAGTTTCCCACACAAATTTGTAAAATGGGTCTAGGAGTGTATCTCTACTGTCTCCTATAGTGTTCTCCTTAATAGAGTCCCTTATAAGTTGATCAAAGTGGGAAGGGGAATTAGACAAGGGGACCTTATTTCCCCTTATCTATTCACCTTATGCATGGAAGTTCTCTTTTATCTATTTAGATATGCGGCCTTAAGGGATCTCAACTTTAAGTTCCACTTAAGGTGTAAAAATTTTAATCTTGTAAGTCTAGCATTTGCAGATGTTTTATTGGTTTTATTAAAGTTAGACCCCAACTTTATTGCCTCCCTCATGGTTGCCTTAAACTCTTCTAAAACTATATATATGCTGACTATCAATAAAGTAAAAAATTTTATGTTCTTATTAGCTAGTGTTGGTCATCTAGCATCTTAGTTAAGCTCTATTTCTAGGTTACAGGTTAAGCAACCTCCTTGTATTTATTTAGGAATTCCCATCTTAACTAAAAGACCCTCACATAGGGATTTCCAGCCATTACTTGATAGAATTCATATAAGAACAGTAAGTTTATGCAATAGGAGCCTTTCCTTCATAGGAAGGAAGCAGCTGATTAGCTTAATCCTTATTAATCTCAATGTTTTCTGGTTGTCTCATATGAAATTTCCTAAGATTATCCTTCAAACTATAGAAAGCACGCTTAGGAATTTCCTATGGATTAGGGACTTGACTACAAGAGCTATTGCTAAAGTTAAATAGGATTTGCAAACCTCATTGTAAGGGTGGACTAGGTATATTTCCTCTAAGATCCTACACAAAATTTCTCTCTATAAGAGACTTTGGAGATTGATGGTGGATAAGGAATCCCTTTAGTGTAAGTGGATTAATGAATACTATATAAAAGATGAGTGCATATTGAACATTAGGGTCAACAACCCAAATCCATCATAAACACTCAATGGTATACTAAAATTGAGGAACCTAATATAGCAAGAGATTTGTTATAAGGTAAGGAATGGATCTTAAACCTGCTTTTGGCATGTTAACTTAGACACTTGACAACCCATTATCCAATTTCCATGACCTTCAACCCCTACAGAATACTATTCTTAGGAATGCTAAGGTGGTTAGTGCCCTAACTGTTTTAAAAACTTCTCTAGAAAGGCTATCCCATTCTCCAATGGTTAGCTCTATCTTGAGTACTCGAATAATTGAGGCTAGAAAGGATAGACTTTGGTAGAGGGGTAACAGCAAGGGTATATTTACTAATTCCTCTTGTAGAAGGCTTATTAGGTGTAAGTACATGAAATTCATATGTCTGCATGTTTTGTGGTTTTGCAATAGCCCTGATCCTTTAGAAAACTAAAACAAAATTGAATAGAGTAGTCGATTTAGTAGTGACCTATTAAGCGACTCTACGGTTTTTAAAATAGCCTTTTCCTTCACATTCTGTAGTATTTTGATGGAAAAGAATCAAAAAGTGTTTAATAATTGAAGTATGCTAAAGCAGAGCTTGTTAGTTAAATTGGTAGATCATATTTGACTACATATAGTTTCCTACTATGTATAGTTAATTTATGGAGAGGTGATTAGAGGAAGATGGAAACCACTAGCAAGAAATAGTTAATAATTTTTGGTTTCTTGAGATTAAAGGTTAAAGCTCTAAGACCATCATGTGAAAGGACTAAGGTTTGGAAGATTGACTCCCAATCTGGCAAGGGAAGCTTGGAAGCACCTTGCTAGTCAACAACAAATATGGAAATAACTCTCAAGCCCAAGTTCAAAGCAATTATTTCTATATTGGAAAGAAAGGAAACCTCTCAGATGCTTACCTCATCATCAAAATCCTCTATCGAGCATGTTTTATCAATCAATACACAGTTAGTAACTAGGGATCTGAATAAATTCACAACTCTTAATCAGTTATGGGCAGAAATTATGGAAAGAGATTTGAGACAGGAATTAACCTTACCAAGACCCTATACTTTGTTCATCGTTGTCCTCCTTTCTTATGAGCTTCTTTCTTTAGGTCGTGCAAGGATGGTGGTAGTTCTAGCTTCAATGCTTCACAAGTTGCTAGTAGCTGGGAAGATTAATAGAGTAGCTACTCTTAATTAGATGTGGCCAAAAATTTATGGAAAGAGATATGGATCAAGATTCAACAACCTTACTAAGAGCCTTTGTGTTGTTCATCACTGGTTCCCCTCCCACTGCACCACATTTTTTAGATTGCCATGGACAATGGTAGCCCTGGGGTCGTCAAATTAAGTAATCCTTCAGTTAATTTAGGGTTTCACTTAGATTTTTTTCCCTTGTTTTGTGTTGTTGGCTTCAGACCTTGACTCCATATGTATGTCTTGATATGGGTGTGCCCATGTACTTGCATTTTCTATTAATGAGATATTTAATTTTTAGAAAAACAAAAAAACATAAGTGAGACAGATATGTGCTTCCTTCTTATGATTAGACCATGTAAGTGTGAGTAACTTTAGGAAAGACATGTGAATAAATAGATGAAACTGCATTTAATACTCGATCCATTTTGTTATTTTTCAATAAATGCATATTAAATCTCTTTAAATCTGAAAACTTGAACAAAGATATGTAAAAAAAAAATTATTTATTACAATCCTTGAAAGATTGGCATTAATCAATACTATAGAGAAATTAGGCAATATTTACTCCACGCTCCACGACACTTACCTTATAGTGTATGAATTGATGATTGAACATGGAAAAAGGATTAAAAAATAATAATGTTTTTTTAGATAAAAAATAATGTTAGTAACAAACTAAATTAATATAGATTGATGAGAAAGTGATGTATTTTCTAAAAAGGGCCTAATACATGGAGAATCACAGCAACATATTATTGTAAAAGCAAGTATAAAAAACGCATTCCTGCCTACTTGGAGTAAACCTAATAAGAGGTATTTCTATTCTTAGACTCTTCCGAAATTAAGATTGTGTAATAAACAATATTAGTTTACCAATTAATTCAGGATTTTTTTTATTTTACTTACTTTCAGCTTGTTTGGAATAAATGAATTTCATAAAATTTTGTAGAATTCATTTACAATTATAATTGTTATATTTGGAATATAAAAAAACTGTTCATTTCAATTCTATTATTTGGATTCCATGAAATTGAACATAACTAATCAAAATTTCATTAAAATAATTGAGATTTCTAAATAAATTCTACAAACTTAAAAAACATAATTTTGTCTTTGAAAACTTTCCTTATTGGGCTTTTTTTAGTAGGCTTCTTTTTATGTGTTTTTTAATTTACTATTATATTGTTATATTATATTATAATACTATATAATAATATATTATTATCTTACTATTAAGTTTGGATAATCATATTCATATATTTATATATAAGTTAAAATAAATTCATTTTTAATTAACATCTCGGTACTTTGGGTTTTATATTATATTATTAATTTACCCAACTAAAATAATGTTATGCAGTATATCTTTGCTTTAGAGTAAAAATTGTCTTCCCTATCTTTATTCCTTTAGTAAAATAAAAATATAATTGAAGAATAACGTCTCTTCATTTTGTAAATATTGTAGCAATGTTTATTTTATGATTAATTTCTTACGTTTTGTAAAAACTTTAGTAACAAACCTATAAAACAACTGATCTAGTACTTTTTTTTTTCATAATGTTTGTTATTGTTTTCATAGTATTTGTTGTATTAAATTAAGTTCCTCATAACATACTCAAATAATCGATGTAAAAGCAATTATCTTTTACAAAATAAATAAGTAAATAAAAAGAGTTCTACACACATTTACTGTTGTTTTGGAATAATATGAAATAAATTTTGGTTTCTCTTCTTTTCAATTTTGCATTTTTTATATTTTAGTTTTTTAAACAAATCTCAAAGGTGTTTGCTTTGAATTTGATTATCTACTACCGAATTTTATTTTTAAAATTTTTGACATTAGGCAAATCTATTTGTTTATTGAAATTAAACGTTTCATATATATTTAAGTTTCAAACATATGTTTTATACATATTTAACATAGGCAATATTTTTTAAGCTTTTTTTTTTAAATTTATAATTTTTTTAAAAATGATGTTGGTATAAATATTAAAAAAAACTAAGGATGTATTATTGTTATTATTTAATTTTATAAAATTGTTATGTTAAAGGTTATATTAGGAAATAGATGTAAATAAAATTTTAATTAGATTTCTTCTAAACATGATTATTTGAATTATATATTTTAAATGATAACTATACAAATGGGAGAATTCATTTGTAAATGAATTTTATATGTAAATAAATTTTATATTCTACATTCATTTGTTTCAAATAGGGGGTTCTAGTAAATCTTAAATTAACAAATATTTTGAAAAATTATAGCTATAAGAGTGAGTTAAGAGCAAAATAATATTAGATAAGCGTTCAATACATTGATAGAGATAAGAATAATTAGTGTGATAATTTCAGTTGTGAATAAGTTTTGCAAATGATAGTACAATGGAATTCAAATTAGTCTACGAGTAAAACTTCGTTTATGATTCTAGTGGTTTTAAAAACATTTTTATTATGTCAAATTACTTAAACACACATTGTGATACGATATTTTTATTAATTTTTTTAATTTATTATTAAAATTAAATAAAAAACAATCAATAAGTGGAACCACAAAAAAATATGCACTTTTTAATATGTACGTAACGCTACTGGTTTGCTCTTTTAAATTAACTTAAAATTATAGATTGAAAAAGAATCTAAAGAATTAAATACTATAAACAAAGTCCTATTTCTTAAGAAGATATACTCATTTAATTACTAAGTCAAATACTTTTAAGGGGAAACAATTTACAATTATAAAGAATTTTACAAGCATCTTTGACAAGCATCCACATTAATGTCCAATTAATAGATAATATATACTGATTATTTAACAGCCAAGATTGGCGTGGACATTTGCGGGGAAACCAAACCAAATAGAGTCAAATGAAAGGGAAGCAACTACTATTTTTGTTGCTTAATTCTTTTGATTTAAATATAAACATACATTAAAGATGATTTGTCAATGTCATCACCTTCCGTCTCTATAACCCCTAAAGGTCGGAATCCAATGAAAGGCGTACACGTCAGTCTAGAACGTGACAGAATAACGTCAGTCAAAACCAATGATAGGGGCCGTATGCCTTACTCATCAAATATTCCTCTTGTGTTATTAAATTTCTTTAGTTTTAGTCAATAAAGTTTAAAATAAAAAAATAAATCCCTAAGCTCGAGGCCATATTTGACATATCTGGCACGTTCCGAGTATTTGGATGGGAGGCAATCGTCACTTTGACAGGTCCTTTCTATCCCGACCTAGTTTGGGAGTTCTACGTGAATATCAAGGAAAAGGCCGAGGTCGATACCATCGAGATACGATCCTTCGTGAGAGGTATTCCGATTCATATCACTCGTGCATCAATTTCTGGTTTACTAGGAGTACCGGACGAGGGTAGTGTCTTTCTTAGGCAGAAGGATCCTATTCGTGGAGATACTTATCCTTCGGATCCCCAGTTCTC
>JAOXYD010148612.1:0-10550 GCA_028565735.1 Pinacopodium congolense
ATAAATTAGTTTTCAATCTTTTGAAAGAATAAATTATATATTTGTTAACTAAATATAAAAATCATTATATGATATTTTCTATAAAAAAATTGATATATTAATTATATGTTATTTTTATAAGGGAAAAAACTAATTTTGACATAATGTGAATGAATTTTAGAAGATTGATCAGTAAATTAAAATTTTTTTAAAAGGTTGCTATCTAAATTAAAAATTTTACGAGGTTGTTTATTCAATTGAAAATTTTTAAAGGCACATATCTCCTGCATCTTGAGGGAGAGGGGGGAGGGGAGGATATACGTAGACGTTGACATAACACTTTTGCTACGTGAATGTCTATATGACAAAGTCCGTTTATATACGTCAGTATGAACCTAACGACGTTAAAGTTTTTAAGGGATTCGGATTAACATTAATATTAATGATTCCACAACAAGGATGACAAAAGTTGATGGTGGAAGCAAAACAAGGCAAACTAAATGTAATTTTAGTGTACATAAGAAATCTTTTGGTGAGGCACTAAAAATAAAATAGGTGTTAAGAGCAAAGTTTTTTGGTACCCACAATAAAGTTAACATTATTTTTCCATAATATTTTTTGAAAAGAAGCATAATAATTAAATTAAAAAATAAGGTTGCACACTTAAGTACCATAGAATAAACATACCTAAATGCTACAAAATGAGAAAAATGTACTAACAATTGGTATGTGAGAAAAGATTGCAGGGCTGCTAAATACTTCTAGTGAATAACTGGTTGTTGAGTAGGTTCTATACTTAAGACATCTTGCCTAGACAACTTAGTTATGCTACTTCCATTTCTAATTCCAATTGTTCATCTTGTAATGTATCCATGGTGACTTATTGGAAGACATCGTCTGTAAAACCCTCTTATTCAACTTTCTTAATTTGCAATTACAGTTAGCTAAAAATCAATCTTATCTATTTATTCTTTTATCCTTCCATAAATCCATAAAAAATAACCTTAAAGAATTAAACAATAAAGGTCACATATTAAGTTATTTCAGAAATTTCAATAACAATAAATCTAAATGAATCATCCAATAAATATTGTCCATTGCAACCATATACTAAAAGAAAAGAATTTAAAACTCAACACTATTCCAGATTGAATAAACACAAATCTTAAAGGCATTCTACATCTAACTGACTCACCTAATCTAATCAATGAGGCAAGACTCAAGTATTGGGAAGAATATAATGCTACAAACTATCTCTCTAAAAATTAAATGGTAAGACGTGAGATGCTAACTTAGTAAAGAGCAAACAAAATGTATCTCCCATATAATATGCATATAAAGGCATAGAAAATTCATATGTGTAATTTTCGTAAATATATCACATCAATATAGTTCTAACCAAACATTCAATTTCACTACAGAATGTAACACTTATAACATAATTCTTCCAAGCAATCAATTAGATAATGGGATGTAACAATTCTAAATATTTTTATTCCACATTTGGTTTCACATTTTAATTTAAAGCTCTGCTTACTTAGTAAGACTATACTTAATGATTTGCTGGCTAATTTCATAAAAAATACCTTATCAAAATAAATCGCATAGGATATTTTCTTCTCTTAGAAATATCTTGACACTTGTCAAGATGATAGAATCATAATTAATAACACACAAGGTATCTCCACTTCTGGAATACCCCAACACTTGTCTTAAGGATAGGTACTACATAAATATTATATCGGGTATCTCGACTCTCAAAATACTCTTGCACTTATCACAAGGACAAGTACCTAATGACCAATCATAACCTCATATATTATGTTCATGACTACTGAATATATTATATCCTAAACAAGCGACTATTGTTCTAATTTTCCTTTTTTAATCAATCATAGTTCACGATGCTCATAAGTCATAAAGTCACTATCATATTTCCATTCACTTGTAATCATGCATAAGTCATACTCTATATTAACGACATGATCTTTTCACACGAAATAACAACACATTATATAATCACACAATTACAATAATTATCATTACAACGTATGATCTTGAATATAAAATTTCCAATTTACATTATGTCATCATGAAATTTCACATAACATTAAGTTCAGTTGTGAGGAAAATTTTAGATTAACATATAATAACACAAAAAACATAATAAGAGTATATTCTAGTTAATTACTTACCTAATCTTCCTACAATACAGATCTCAATATCTAGTCTACTTAACTATTCCTCCACTCTATCTTTTAAACCTAATTATCTTAAATTTTCAATAAAAATAATTTAAACTAAAAGTAATAAAGGATTAACCTATTTATTTTTTAATTAAATCCCATTATAATTTATTATTTTTTAATATTTTATTCAGTATTTTATTGCCTTATTATTTTCCTTTTTCTTTCTCATCTTCTTCTACATTCTTTTACTCTCTCTCTCTCTCTCTCTCTCTCTCTAATTTTTTATTCTTTCTTACTTAACTCTCCCATTCTCTCCTTATTTGATTCTCTCTCTCTAAACTGGCTATTGTAACTTTATTAATGGCACTTTTTTCTTCGATTAACCCTATTTTACACAAATAAACAAACTAACCACTTATAAAACCTCACAACCACACAAATATAAAGGAAAACACTAAGGATTTGAAGTTTATTAATGAATCAAATGGTAGAAGACCTAAAAATTGGTTTCTTTGTCGACAACATTAGCAATGAGGTAGCTAGTTGTAGTGAAAAGAATTAAATAGAATAAAGAGATTTCAATCAAAAGGGAAGGATGGAGAGGGTAGTAAAGGAGATACTTAAGAAATGAAGAAAATGTGGCCTCGATGAATACAAAGAGATTAAATTCACTTTGTGTATGTGATAGTAGACAATTTCATCTTTAAAATTAGTTATGTACTTAACGTTTCAAAAAGATAAGGATACACATGTCACACATCATCTTTTACTTTTCAAGTAACTTCTTCTAAACAATAGTGTTGACTCCATAAGACTCTAACCATAAGTATCCCTTGTCTCTTCAACTATCTAATCTCTCTTTATAAAATATTAACCAACTACTTTGTGTAAGTTAGATATTTATCTACCTCAATTTCATGTTTAGGCATGACATAACTTGGATTAGACCAATAACATCTTAACATAGAAACACGCAAAAAACGTTGTGGATCTAGGATAATTTTGAAGGTAAGGCTAACAAATAAGTGAATAGTCCAATTTTTTTAATAATCTCGTATGGCCTTATGTACCTCGAACTTAACTTCTTTTTCCTCCCAAATTGAACTAGGCCTTTTTGAGACAATAGTCTCTAAACTTACACTCCATCTTATGTTTATATTATCCGATTGCTTGTTTTAGATAAATCTATTTAAGCTTTCGCATTTGTTTTTGAAAGAATTTTTATACACTAATTCACCCCCTCTTAGTGCCATATACATCCCAACAATTGGTATCAAAGCATGTATCACAAGTAGATTAATTCCAACAAATTAAGTGAGTAAAGATCTTATATGGCACATATTATGGAAAACGTTTATTCTTCTAGTCTAGAAGGTCACAAAACACATAGAGCACCTTATTTTGATGGAAACAACTATTTGAATTGGAAGTTTAGAATGAGGCATTTTTTAGAATTGAAAGTGTAGACTTATGGTTATATGTTTCTCAAAAGACTACCTTATCTTTAAAGATGGTCAGAAATGAAGTAATCCTCAAGAATGACAATGAGCCCATTCTTAAAGAAAAGAGGTCAGTATCCCTAAATAGTAGACTATGCATGTTTTATTTTATACACTAAGTATAAAAGAGTTTAACAGAGTTTCTATGTGTGAATCTATTTATGATATTTGGTGCACATTAGAAATTACACATGAAGGCACAAATCAAGTTAAAGAAACTAAAATTAGCATGCTTACACATCAATTTGAATTATTTAAAATGACTCAAGATGAAAAAATCTCTTCATTGTATGCTCGCTTCAATAACATTGTTAGTGCTTTAAAGGGTCTAGGTAAGACCTATTCCAATTTTGAGCTTACTAGGAAAATCGTGAGGTCTCTACCAATGTCTTAGGAGCCTAAAGCGACAAAAATACAAGAAGCAAAGGATCTCAATATTTTATCACTCGAAGAGTTTATTGGTTGTCTTTTCACACATGAAATGGTGCTGAATGATGGTCAAGAATAAAGTGTACCCAAAAGGAAGAACATTGCCTTTAAGGCAACAAATAAGGATGAAAGGGAAAATGAAGAATCATCTTATGAAAGTGAAGAAGAACAATTTCTCGCTCACATCACCAAGGAGCTAAGAAAAATTATTAGAAGGAAAATTCCTATTCGCAAAGGTAAGTTCTTTTCTAAAAGTTCTAATATAACATGTGTTGAGTGTGGTGAAAAATGGAACTTTAGGTCGGATTGTCCACAACTCTGAGAAAGAAAAAAGGAAGAAAAGAATGAAAGGAAAGATAAGAAGAGTTTCAAAAAGAAAACTCTTAAAGTGGAATGGATGAGTCTAGTGGATCTGAAGAAGAAGAGATAGCAAATATGTGCTTCATGGCTCACAATGGGCTATGTACTCCTAACTTAAATGATGAAGTTGAAAAGGAATACACATATGAGGAATTGCTTAAGTTTGTAGGAGATTTAGCTAAGAAAAAGAAGGTACTACATGATAAAAACTTATAATCTATGAAATTAATAGATAAGTACAAATTAGAAATTGGTAATCTTAGAAAAGATCTAGATTCGATGTCTAAGGATAATGATGAATTGATGAATGAAAATTTGACTTTAAAGAAAGAAGTAGAATCGCTAAAAGAAATAGTATCCAAGTTTACCAAAGGCAAAGAAAATTTTGAAATTATGTTAAGTGTGCAAAAGATAAGAAATGATAAGCATGGCTTGGGCTATAGTAACGAAGCGTCATCTAGTAAAACTATTGTAATGAGAAATAGTTTAGGAAACAAATGTCCTAAGGTCACAAAAAATGCATCAACAACTCAACATAGGCATTATGCATTCATGTATACATTAAGACCTAAGAAATCTTTTCAACATCGACCCAATAATTATAAAACATTCACTCAACCTAAGCAAAAATTTTAAAAAATTCTATTATGATTATAGACCAAGGAATGCATATAGATCCTTGACTCCTTTATTTTTCACTTACTGTGAAAGGTATAAACATATTTGTTATTTTTGCTATAATCGGTTGAATACAAATTTAGGTTCATTCAGCTATAAAAGGCACACTAAGACTCATGGACCCAAAATGATATGGGTACTAAAAGTCTATGAAATTTTAATTTGAGGGTGTTATAATTAACAAAGTAGGATAACCGTCATTATTGAACCAATGAAAATAATAAAGAGATGACCTCATTTTTTAAAGTTTAAAGAAATGTGTATTGAATGTTGTACCGATGAACATTGCCTTGGCTTATAGCTTAGTTCGGTCAACCAACTGATGGTCAGTCGACCGAATGCACTCTTTAGTCAACTGACTATTGATCGACTAAATGAACTCTTCGGTCAATCAATATTAGGTCGACCGAACCTAAAAATCGTGATATATAGTCTCCCTCTCTCCCTTTCTTCCTCGATTTCTACTTCTCTCTTCCTTGTCTCACCATTTCACCATTTCTGTTGACTGCAAAAGCTTCTTTGATGGCCTCCTCTAACTTCTTAGCCTCCAAATCACGAGCCTGGAGCTCCTCCAGCCTTCAGCTACCCTCTTCAACCTCTTCTGAGATTGATAAGCCTATTACTCCCTCATTTTTCTTACACTAGATTGATCGATCTCCGTCTTTGCTGAGTTTCTAGCGACTCCAAGACCATATTCTTGCTCTTGGTAACTCCTTTAACAAAAGCCCTATGCTCTCCTGCATCAATTAAACTTAGAACTAGATGAATTTAGAGTTAGGGTTTTGGGATTGATATTTAAACCTTGAATTGATACATTAGTCCGATTTTATTGTGTTTTCTTGTAATTAAAAGCATAATTAGGCTTATAGAATGTTCAATTTCACTTGGGCATGATCAATTTTCACCAATTTTCATAGTTGTTTGATTATGGTTAGTCAAATTTCTATCTAATTTTTGGGTATTTTCTCAAATTGACCTATCTAAACTTGAATTAGATGCTTACTAAAGCTTTTTATGCAGCCAATATTTTTTGTTGAATCTAATTTTAAAATTCCCAAATTTTAGATTTTTAATTTAGGGTTTAGTTGAATTTTGTTGTCAATTTACTACATTTTTAATAAAATTAGAGTGTTTAAAATTCAATTAAATGTTTAGTTGAGGCACTTAAACTTTTTTTTATTAAAAAAACAAAATCTCATTTTTATTTATTTTGGTCTAAAATCTATTTCAAAGTTTTAAGGCTAAGTGATTATTTTTGTCTTGTTTAAAATAGTTCTGAAAGTAGTATGTATATTTATTGTTTTCATTTCTTTTGAAATTTTTTAAACTAAGTAGGTTCAAGCTTGTTTAAAATGTTCATTATCCATAAGCATGACTTGTTCATATAAAACTGTGTTTTAGTGTTGCATCCTTGGTAATTCTTGCTTAATTGTATATACAGTTTGTGTGATTAGATCCATTAGTAAGAATTGCTCTTGCGTTTTATCCTTCTTAGAGCCTTCTTAGGTGTTTGTTGTTTATCAAACTTTTCAATTCTATCTGTTTGTTCACATTATGGTTAGAACTTGAGGTGGCAGTGTCTCTAGGGGTGGAATAACTTCCTCTAATGACTACCTAGACACTGATTCTACTGAATTGCAAATCTATACTTCTAGGAAACTCTCAAAAAATCGGTTCATCTCACCTACCCACTTAGATATCTATAGTGAAAATGGTCTAGTTCAATACTTTATTGATCAAGGGTGGGAGTATATCCTTACCGTTACAACTGAAACTTGTCCCATAGCTGTAAAACTATTTTACTGTAACTTTAGCGAAGACAAGGAGAATGATGAGTATATCATCTACTCCAAAGTAGAAGACATACCTAATCGATTATAACAACATCCTAGGTATACCCATTCATTATATGTTCTCTCATTATGACTATATGTCTAAATTTGACTCCTCCCACTTCTTGGCAAAAAGAGTCCAAACCATTTATGAGTTAGAAAGTGAGGAGGGAATCAGTGAAAAACCAAAGGATGTTAGGAACTTAAGTGCAATATCAAAATTCCATCACCTCTTTATCAAATGCAACTTCCTATCTACTAATGGCCATTTAAATGACCTAGGCTATGATGACCTCCAGTTTTTATCTACTCTTATGCTGTGTGAGAGAATCCATTTAGGAGACTTCATTTTGCATAATATGATCCATTTTGTTCGTGACAAAAAGAAAAGTCAAACATATCCCTTACACCTTGATTCTTGGCCACATCTTCCAACATCTTCACATCCCTCCCTTGAAAGATGATTTTGAGCACCAATCATTCTTTGATCAATACTCCTTAAAGCGCATGAGATTTCAGATTGTTGGTGGTTACATGACTCGACTTCATCAGTGATAGTGTTTAGTTCCTCCTACTAATGCTGATATACCGGCTCCGATGACTCAGTCTACCTTTTAGCCCCTTGATGATGCTGCCACTACTACTGAATCAGCCTCTTCAACACCTATTACCACTTCTTATGATGTTGAAGCTACCATCATTATGCTTCATCATATGGTAGACCATTTGATGGGACAATTCAATGAGGAGAAACCTTATTGCATTAGTATAGTGCTCTACTATGAGAGCACAACTCCTTACTATGGGATATTCTATCTAGATTGCCTCCTCTGCCACCTTCAGAAATTTAGTGTTTTATTTCTTGTTTTGGTACTTATGATACATTGGTTGTATGACATTTTATCATCTATAATATTGATTTTTTCTTATCAAGTCTGCTTACCTTTGTTTATGCACTGCTTTCTTTTGTACTTAGTCTTGTGATTATACCCTTTTGGTGATTCCAAAAAGGGGGAGAAAGATATCATAAAAGTAAATTAATATAATTTTTTAAATATGTTGTTTAATTAAGATGGAGCTAATAATTGAGGGGGAGTTACTTATTTGTTAGGATGTTTTGATATGATTCTAAATAGTTAACAATTGTTATTCTATGACTGATTATTTACTATGGTGTTTTAATGATTATTTTATTTATCATATTTCCTAGTCTTGTCATTACCAAAAAGGGGGGAGATTGTTGAACCAAGGGTAGTTCCACCTTATTTCGGTAATGACAAAACAAATTTTGTTACTAATGCATATGCTTTAAGTATATTTGAAAGATTGCTCAAATTGATTAATTAAAGAGTCTTAAAGAAGAAATTGAAGAATCATATGAAGACTCAAACATTGAAGAAGAAGTTTAGAACAAGTTTTTATTTTGGCTTATTTAGTGTAAACTGTACTTGCTTTTATTTTGGTATTCTAAAGAGGCTCTATTTAACTATTCATGCATACACATTCTTAGAATACACATATAAATGCATAATCAAAAGGTATTATATGTTTTTAATATGACTACATGAAAGTAAACCTCTTGATACATATTTAAATTAGTTAGAAAAATAGACATAAAATATTAAAGATAATTTAATATCTGTTTGTACATGTCTGTATATTGAAAATTCAATTTACTGTATAGAAATGGTTCTCCATTTATTTAGCTGAGTATAGTTCTGAGATCGGTCGATCGAATAAGATAGGTCGGTCAACCGAATGATTTGTTCAGTCGACCGAATAGTTGACATGGGCTTCTTTCTTGATCGAATAGTTGACATGCGTTTATTGGTCAACTGAACATAGTGAGAAATACCTATCGGTCGACCAAACCATGAGATTGGTCAACTACATGTTCCAAAGTTTCTCGACTACACAGAGGCTTGTAACGTTGTACAATGATAAAATACATTTATATGTTTTCCCATTGGACAAACGATAATATTAACATTGTCCAATGCATTTATCAGAATGTGTTAGTATAAATAGGAGCATTTATTATGTTTGTAAATACATAGAGAAATACAAAAAGTATTAGTGTGGGCATATTGTTTTAAGTCTTATAAAGCTCTCATTTTCAATGGATAATTGCTCGAAAGTTTTTTAAGCATTTTTTTGTGTGTATATTTTTTAGTAAGGTGATCAAATATCTTTTATGCATTCATTCATAGCTTCTTGTGTTTATCAAGTGAAACCAAGTGAAGTACTTATCAATTATATCAAGTGATCGTGTGGTTATTCTTAAGCCTAGGAAAAGAAATGAGTGAAAGTTTTTCCTTTAGCCGGTGAAAAAGGATTATATCTATGAAATTATCATTTTCAAGTTGACATAAGAATGAAAGCTTAACAGTGGTGTTAGGGACTAGATTAGGAGTAAGTGGATAAATCCAAATCAACATAAATCACAGCTTAGACTCTCCTCTCTCTCTCTCTACCTTTATTTTGTATTTATATTATCTGATTGTTTGTTTTAGATAAATCTGTTAAAGCTTCCGCATTTATGTGAAAGAATTTTTATACACTAATTCACCCCCTTTTGGTTTCATATCCATCCCAAAATTATTGAAGTTATGGTTACTAAATAAGAAATTTTATAACATTTTAGGGTAAAAATACAACAAAATATTAGTAATAACTTGAGGCCAAAAGAAGTTAAATGATGGCATGAGAGAAGATGGTGTTTTTTAGTTGGTGATAGAGATGAGGTATTAAACATAAAAAGTGTTTTTTTTAAAGATCTAAGAATGAAAGTATAAGTCCAAAAGTGAAGAAGATTGTTAGGGAATGATTGTGGTTGGCCACATATAAAATTAGCTTAAATTAATCTATCTTTCAATGCACAATTTAATAATTAATTCGAGACCAACTTTTTGACAAGTGTGCCGATCGAATAAAATAATAAAGTGAAGTATATTTAAGACTTTGAGTATTGATCCCATGAGGAATTTTCTATGATGTAAGTACTAGGTCAATCAGATTACAATTATCTAGGGAATACCAAATTAATTGAATAAAAAGATGAAAAATACTAAACTATCTTGCTATGCTTAAAACCTTGCAATTATGAATTATAAAATAATTTATAAATTACATTAAATTATTAAATTTTGGAATTCAATTAAGTATTAGTTGATTAATGAGTTAATTGAGCTTTAAACAATTTTAAAGGTTTTATTAGAGTTCCTTCACAAATTTAAGACAAAGTTATGGTTAAGACTTATGCCTTTTCTTCGTTTAACTTATTTTAAAGATTGGCTATGCTTTAAATATAGTTAATGGGTTTAATTTCAAGAATTTTATTTCTAGATTTGTGGTCTCAAATCTCTAACTCTCATAAATATTCAAATTTTGGTCATTCATTCATTGATTTTTGTTGTTTATTGATTTTTCCAATAACCTAAGTTGATTTCTTAGATCCTAGATTGTCTTTCACTCTAATCTTAGGTGACCAGTCTCAAATTAGAACTGTTCATTTAATAAGTAACTTTAACGAAAGAGGGAAGAGCTATCAAAAGAGGCTATTGATATTCCTAATGTCTCAAGTA
>JAOXYD010148623.1:0-10550 GCA_028565735.1 Pinacopodium congolense
CCGCTTTATTACTTTTGCGATAGGTGCACTTGCCTAAAAAGTACGTTGGTTTCAAAGTAAAAATCATTTTGAACGTCTGTTAAATTTTAAGTCACCTAAGCAACGCAACATATGCCATCACTGAAGGAAATGTTAGTTGTGTTATTTAATTGTGATAGTTTTCAGTCATATTAAATGTTATCAAATGTTGTAGTTTATATAGACCACTCTACTCATAAGTACGTCAAGAGAAAGTCATATGCAAGACCAAGAATAATTTAATAGGTTCATATTTTACAAGAATTTAACATTGAAATCAGAAAGGGGGCCAAAAACTATGTAGCCATTCACTTATCATGCTTGAGTAAGGAATTAATGGAAAAGGTGAATAATAAGACATTGGAGACCTCTTTCTAGAGAACAATTACTAACTTTTATGATGCTTTCATAATACACGTATAAAGTTAACTATTTGATTGGCAGTGGTTACCCCTTCCTTTATATTTCATAACAATATTGAAAAAAGTTCCTATCAAATACAAAACACAACATTTGATACAACCCCTTTTTTTACAAGATCTATGTGAATGAGATTGATAGTAGATGCGAATTTAATGAGGAAGTATCAGCTCTTCTCATTCATTTCCATTAAAGTTTTGTTTTTACTGGGTCACATTTTTTAAGGTAAGATTTAACTATTATACTATGAAAATTATTCAAAGGGTTAGAAACATATCGAGTAGATATGAGATGCTAATAAATAATATCCTATTATACGAGATTTTTTTTATATATGAAGCATTGAATTAATAGGGCTTTTCCCTTAGTCATACTTAAATCAATAAATCTTATTGGTCATGGATTATTGATAGCACCTAATTACACATATTTTAGGCATGATTTCAAAATGATTATCTTAGGCTTCAGAGGTAACTTCATGTGACTTGTGTGCATATTTGATTAATTCTTTGCTTATGTTGTTGTGGATGATTGTCTATAGTGTTTATAACATTTATGAGAATTTTGAGGTACTTCTAGATCTAGAAGAGGTATGGGATCAATTTTAGGTGAGAAAATCATATTCCACACCAATTTTTAAGGTCATATTACAAGCCATTAAAAATGAATTAAAAGAAGAACAAGAGAAGCTAAAACCAACACTAGTTTTGGTATAGGTTACTTTTATGATACATTAAGTGTCCTTATAGAGCTCAGATGGTTATGAACTTTTATGGGGTATAAGAACGTTATATGAGGAGCTTACGTATTAAATTTCATGAACATCGGAGGTGTGTAGAAGAAGTTATAGCAAAATAGCAAAGAAGAAATTTGGAAATTCTAGGTCACAAATCAAAGCCATGATCGTGACTTAAAGCCCAGTTTATGTGTCTTTTTGGGTTTTTGACGAGCTTGAGGTGTTTAGGGTATATTGAAGTGTCCAAAACCTTAGGTGACGGCATCAATCATCAATATACTTACCCTAGAACGCAACAATCATGTTTGTGGAGTAGTTCAAATATGGAAACAAAGACCATTCTTCAAGACTTTAAGGAGAACCAACTTTCTAGATTTTCAATCATTTGGCAGTGAAGAGAAGAGAGTAAGCTTAACTTTGTTTCTATTCCTTATTCTTATTTATAACCTTTTAAATGGAGAATATAGGTTTTCATGAGTTCATTGACATCATGTGTGGCTAAATATTTTTTTAAGAATAAATTTTTGAACTATTTTATGGGACTCTTACTTATTGATTCAGTGAAATGATGTTTATGATATTTATTTTTCTTCAACCATGCAATAGATTGAGAGATTAAGGTTGGTAAATTTATGTTAAGTGTACAATGAGAGTTGGAAATCAATAGACCTATAAATATCAAGTTTAATAATTGATTAGAGATAGATCTTGGTTAATTAATAGATTGCCTATTGGATTGCTTCACTTCTAGCTCTATTTTTAGGAAAGGTTTTGTAGATTGAAAGATTGCAAGACTAATTCTAACTTGTTCAACTAGGAAAAATTAGTTACACCTTGATAGATGGTGACTAAGGCATTAGGATAACATGAGCCAAACATAATTAAATCAATAAGCTAAGATGGAAAGAAAATAGTGATAAAAGTGAGTCCTAGTTTCCAATTCTAAATTCCCAAATTCCTGAACTTTGTTCTTCAAATTGTTAAGTAGTTTTACTTTAGTTAATTTTCAGTTCTTCCTATTTTTTTAATGTATTAAACAAAATTTAACTTGAATTAAGTGGTGACTAAACATAATCCTTGGGGATTAATATCCGTTTTTACTACAATTTTATAACCTATGCACTTAAGATATTAATGTTAAACAAGTTAGTGTTTGCATTAGCGAAGCAACAAGTTTTTGGCATCGTTTCTAGGGATTAATAGTTTTAGGATTTTTTTTGGTTTTCGTTATTCAATTTAAGGCTTTTTGATACTTTTTCTTGTGTATTTGTAAGTGCATGAAAATAAGGAGCATATGAAGTTCCAACAATTTAACCGATGAAGAGTTTTTGGATTTAACTAGAAAAGAGAGGGGGTTAAGAAGAGCAAAGTGCCAAGAAACCTTACAAAGAAAGATGGTGGAAGAAGGGGAGCAAAAAGGGGTCAAAGGAGACTTATGGATTTCATGAGACCTTGGTTTTATGAAAACTAACAAGCACAAGGCCTCCAATTGAAGTAAACAATTTGAAGATCAAGCCGAATTTGTTCAACATACTTCAATTAAGTATTTAGCTCTATGGCATGGCAAATGAATATCCAAATTCCCATATTGCAAACTTCTTTAAGATTGTAACACATTTCGGTACAATGGACTATCCAAAGATGCTGTTAAGATGCGATTACTTCCCTTCACTTTAAAGGATAAAACCAAGGCATGGTTTAACTCCCCCGACTTGTAGCACGTCTTTATGTTTGAGAAACTTACACAAGCATTTCTACCCAAGTATTTCCCATTGACCGAGATTATGAGGATCCTTAAGGAGCTTGCAAACTTCCAACAAAGTAATGGGGAGTCATTATATAAAGTATGGGAAAGATTTAAGGAATTATAGAGGAACTGTCCACGTCATAATTTCCCAAGAAAGTTCCTTTTGGAAGGTTTTCACAATGAGGTAAACCAAAGTACAAGAGGCACCATTGATGCGGTGCCTAGAAGATCATTAATGAGGAAAATCATTAATTCAAACCATAATCATTTAGAAAAAAGAGTGAACAACAATTGTCTATGGTCAAATGAAAGGACCAAGCAAGGATTAAAGGAGTTTTCCAATCGATTCAACGATATCCCTTTAAGCACAAATTTCAATTCTAACCAAATAAATGAGCAATTACAAGATACATCTTCTTCTTCTGTTAAAGTTATGCAACTTAGATGTGAGTTATGAGGGTAGGATAGCTGTGGCACAACTTATTTCTTCATGATGGATACTAGTGGACTAAAACAAGTTTAACTACATTGAGCAACAACAAAGTGGTAATAATCCATTCTTCTCCAACATTTATAATTGGGAGGTGGAAAAACCACCCAAATGTTTCTTGGAATACTAAATACTAACATTACAAGTAATAATGTTAGAGCACAAGTCCTACCTAGCATCTAATAAGATAGACATGGGTCTTTGGAGAACAAAATGGATAACTTGATGGATGTCTTGGGTTCCAGGTTTGCTAGTCAAGAAGAAGGTTAAAATGGGATGTTTAAAAACCAAGATGAAAGACAAAAGAGTATGGAGGCTCACTATTTACATAAAAAGTTATTCAAAATTTTAGCTGACTATATTCAATCCTTATGGGAGAGATAATTGTTATACTATAACATACGACCAGTGTACTTCTAGTGTAGTTTAAAATTAATAAGAAGTTTTTAGCACCGTTGTTGAGAGTTGCAATTTTAGCATCTTATTCAATTTGAATTCTTTGATTTATGGATGTTTTATACTTTTTTTTATGTGATTGTTGGTGTATGAACCCAAGAGTGACTAGGATCTCAAGCAAGTTAGGAGAGACAAAATTTTTGGATTCAGAGAGCAATACACCAAGAAACTATCAACAAAACAATAGCGAAAGAAGGAAATTTAGGAGAAAATCATAAAACTCTTATGGGCTTCATGAGGCCTGGATTCAATGTTAATCTATAAAGGATTACTAAAGCCCCGATGCAGGCCAATAATTTGAGATCAAAAAAGCGTTGATGAACATGCTCCAAATTAATATACAGTTTTGGGGTTTGGTTAATGAAGATCCTAACACACATCTAGTAAATTTTTTAGAGACATTCAACACATTCCACTATAAGGGATTATTGGAGGAAGCTACAAAGATGAGATTGTTTTCATTTAAATTGAAGGACCAAACTAAGGTGTACTTAAACTCTCTAAATCAATAAAATATTACGACATTGGAGTAACTAGTTCAAGTTTTCTTAGTTAAATACTTTTCATTGATGAATACCACTAGAATCATAAAAGAAATCATGAACTTTAAGAGAAGTGAGGGAGAATCCTTATATGAAGCGTGGAAAGATTTAAAGAATCATAAAGGAGTTACCCTTACCACAATTTACCAAGGGATTTTTTGTTGTAGATCTTTTATAATGGAGTTAATACCTATAAAAGAGGGACTTTAGATACAATTGTTCGAGGTTCATTAATGCAAAAGAGCTTGATGCTGCACATGAACTATTAAAAGAGATGGCAAATAATACTTGGTTTTGAACAATCAAAAGGAGCAGGAAAAAAAACCTTAAAGAGCATAAGGGACTGATACCCATATTCTAATACTTATAATTTGAGGTGGAAGAACCAGCCAAATTTCTGTTGGACTAATAATGCAGGAAATAATGTGAGAACTCAAGGGCCACAAGGTTTTCAATATGATAGGCTAGGATATTTAGATTCGAAAATGTATAAGCTAATAGATGTGTTAAGCTCTAAGTTTAATATCCAAGATGAAAGTCAAAAAGATAATGAAAGCCAAATTCAATAAATTTGTGAAGAACCATGCCTCTTCTAGTCACAACTTGTAAGTCTAAGATGGGTAACTTACAAATGCATTGTCATCAAGGAATGTAGGGAGTCTCCTAAGCAACACCGAGTCCAACCTAAGGCAATCGAGGTAAGAAATGGGAAGGATTTGGAATAACCAAAGGAGAAAGAGGCTAAATTCCCTGAGTAAAATAACTAATTGAAATAGGGAGAGAAATATTTAAAGAAGCCTTATATGCCACCACTCCAAAAATTCCATTTCCATAGAGGCTAAAGAAGAACCAAATGAATGTATAGTTTGCTAAACTCTTAAAGAAGCATAAAAAATTGCATACTAAGTTATCCTTTGTGGAAGTTTTGGAGACAATGCTCATCTATTCCAAGTTCCTTGATGACATCTTAACCAATAAGTAGACTTAGGAGGAAAACTAGAAGATGTGTCTAATGGAGAGTTATAACTCCATCATTAGAAGCCACATGCCATTTAAATTGAAAGATCCATGAAGTTTCACTAATCCTTGTGTAGTTGGTGATTTAGAATTTTAAAAATGCTTATGTGATTTAGGAGCTAGCTGTAACTTTATGCCCTTATCAATTTTTAGGAAATCAATGCTAGGAGACATGAAACCAGTGTTAATGCTCATATAGTTAGTGGATCAATGGATCAAGAAGTTGTTCGAAGTGAAGTACGTCTTTATAAAGGTGGACAAGTTTATCATCTCGATAGATCTCATTGTGTTGGATTTTAAGGAGGATAGAAGCTAACCTTTGATTCTTAGGAAGCCTTTCATAAGCATTAGAAGGGCATTGATTCATATCCATGATGGAAATTTAGTTCTTTGTATTGGTGATAAGCAAGTGGAGTTTAACATGAGCAAAACACTGAAACATCCAGTAGTGGGACGTGCTTGCATGAAGATTGATATGGTACATGAATGTGTAAATAAGCACGAGGGGGAAGTTGATAAAGAATTAAAGAATAAAAATGATGAAGTGATTAACTAGGAAGAGGAAATATGTGAGATGCCAAAAGAAGAACCTTTAGTGTAAATTGAAGCACCTACTCTACCTTCTAATGAGAGACCATTGATCGTGAAGTCGAAGTCTTGACCAAAGTGCCTTAGATACACCTTTCTAAGTGAATGTAAACCCTAAAAGCACTTGATAGGGGGTGAATTGAGTGATTAAAACTTTTTATAACAATTAATACAGCCACCTAAAGTAAGTTAAACTAAATGCAAGCACTAAACCAATATTCAACCTAAAACGATATGAAAATGCAAATGCTAAAAGATAATAATTAGAATAATGGGCGAACCACTCAATCAAGGAATAGAGAAAGAGATAAGGAAGAGAAGGAACACCAAAACTAGTAGTGGTTCAACAATCCCTAACAATTCTCTCTAAATACTTATTGGAAATTTGACTAACCAACCAAGAACAAGTACAATCTTCTTCCATAGGGAATAGTAATCCTTACAAGACACAATATTCTTGTTAAAGGTGAAAAATAACCTTTAGACAATCTTTTTATGACAAAGAGAAGCTTTCAAAAAATAATCAAACAACTAATTCAACAAGTTCAATAATCCCGCTTTTATAAGTATCCAATGTCACCTAAAAAGGTGTTTATTTTTTGATAAACAAGCTACTTTAAAATTAAAAATAAAGAAAACTGTAAAAACACATAGAGAAAACAAGAAAAGGATAGCTATCACCATAACTTAATCTAGGCAAGATCATACGAGCATAATAGCTCAACAAAACCACTTAGGCCAAAAAGGACCAAAAGAAACCCAAGCTAACAGGAAATCCAGAACAACCCCACAAAAGAGGCTGGGGAAAAACAATCACATAACACAATCTTTAAAACTGAAGTGTTTTGATAAATTGATCGAAGGTTGCTAACAAAGGGGTAATATCATCTCCTAAGATCCTTGCAGCCCTAAGGTTCTGCTAGGTCCTTTTTTCTCTTTTGCATGCAAGATCTTTTAAGGATTTGTAAATAGAAGCCTTTCGTCTTTTTTAAGAGGCTTCACTAAAACTTGATTGCAACTAACAACCTTCTTTATGGGAGTTGGAATCTCCTCCAACCTAGATTGGGACTTGCTCTAACATACTATTGAAGATGCCCCATGCCTTGTAGAGACTTTCTATTGATTCTATATCAGGAAAGGCTGAGGATAAAAAGCAGATTTTGCTTCTTTTGACTCAGAATCTGAAGAGCCTAAGATCCAGAAAGGTTTGCTTCTACTAGGCAGATGATGCAACAAGATAACCCTCCTTCTATATTGAATTCGTTGCTTCAGCTCCTCTCATCTTGACAAAGAGGGACGAACTGCATAGGTTTCCAAGGTAACCTTAGGTCCAATTCCAGGGGCACACTATCCATGAGGAGAAACTAAAAAACAAGAAGAGTTAGCAAATCACAAATCCCAGTTTAGCTTGGTTATGTTATTGAGGAAATGCAGCATTTTTAGGACATTGGAGAGAAATATTTCTCTCACTACCTAAACAATATAGGTCAAGAATGGCTACAGATTAGATTAGGTTTCTTTGAAAATTCTGTCATTCCTCTCATTCCATAGAACATAAATACTAGAAGACAAAACAATTTGATAAAGAATAGCCTTAGCTAACTTCCCCTTATAAAAGTGAAGCACCCAGTTATAGGTAACTATGAGAGAACTAGGGCACCAATCTAAAGGGGCAATTAAAGAAAAGGTGATCATAGCTCTCCCTTTTGTCCATACACAAAACACAGAAGTTAGGACTATGATCATACCAAACTTATCTTTATTAGCAAGTTTCCTTTTAAGAGCTAACCAAAGAATGAGCCCATGTCTAGTAAGGATATGGCTCGACCAAACCAGATGGTTCCAAGGAAAAGTTCTAATGGGCTATTAAGGAATTTATAAACTTCTTTATTAGTGAAAATTTTGGAGTTACGCTCCCCCTCTAGATAGTCCTTACTCCTTTTATTAAGTAAATGGGGGATAACTATTTGTTTCAGTTCATGAATTTCAGAGAGGTTGGTATGATGATTTTAAATTCATAAAGAAACTATATCTTTTGTTAGATGCTTTCACATTTCTCCTAGAGGTGGATCTTTAAGCATACATAAAAGCATAATGAATGTTTCTAGGTTGAATTCTAGAAGATGATGCATCATTATCAAAAGATGACTTAGGAATATGATCTTCATCCAAACTTTTTTCCTTAATAAAAATAATCCTACTATTAGATGTTCCACAACCATTAGTGAAACCGAAGCCACATTTATCATTTGAAGGCTTTTGGGTACCTAGCATGCTATCCAACTTTCCCTTTCCCTTTGTAAAATTTTAAAGGATTCTTTAATACTTTTACCTCATTCTTTAAGGAATCATTTTCATCCATCATCTTCTTTCTATCATCATCAAACTCTACACTCTTAGATTCTAAGGTATGAAAATCATTATTTAGATTCTCATTCTCTAATCTAAAATCATCCATTAATTTCATGCATTCCTTATGTTTGAGGGATAATTTCCTCCTTGTCATGGTAGAAGCTTTTAAACATCTAACCAATTCATCATAGCTTAAACCAACATCTACAGCAATATTCTCATTCTCATAATTATTACAATGGGAAGAAGATGGTACCCAATATATCCGAGACCATGAGACAAAACTTTGGGCTCTCATTTCTAGATTGGTCACTATCTCTTCACTTTCGGTCCCCAATAAGGTCGTCAATACTCTCTTTCCTTTCTTGTCCTTCTTCTCTCTTCTTTCTTTCTTACTACTTCTCTTATCCTTCTCATTTTCCTTAAGAAATGGACAATGGCTCTTCAAATGCCCTTATTTCCTACATTAAAAAAAATAACATTAGTAGGCTTTTTCTTGTAATCATACTTACCTTTCTCTCTTTTTTTAGAGTGAGCTTTCTTCTTTAATAATTTGTTTAACTTCTTAAGGAGGAGCGTTATCTCATCATCACTACCTTTCGAAGGCTTTGAAAGCCAAGTTCTTCCTTCTTGATGAAGCTTCCTCTTCTCTTGCTTACAACTCATTCATCACTATCTCATATATAAGCAATGAACCTATCAATTCTTCCAAAGGAAAAATGTTAAGATCTTTAGCCTCTTGAATGGCGGTTACTTTTTCCTCCCATTCCTTTGGTAAAGACCTCAATAACTTTCTAATAAGTTCAATGTTTGAGCATGTTCTTCCTAAACCCTTCAATGCATTAATGATGTCATTAAATCTAGTATACATGTCTAAAATACTTTTATTATGAAGCATTTTAAACAATTCATATTAATGAATGAGTATGGATATCTTACTCTCTTTTCACTTAATTAGTACCTTTATGAGTGACCACTAAAATATGTCAAATTTCTCTAGCCATTTCACACATGGACACTCTATTAAATTCACTTCTACTTAAAGAAAAAATCAAAATATGAACTGCCCTATAATTTAGTGAACAAAATCTTTCATCATCTAGGTTCCACTTTTCCTTCACCTTAGGAATTCTTTGGCCATTTTCTATCTTAGTGGGAAGTATGATCCTTCATTCACCAAATCCCACAATTTAACACTTTTTGTTTAAAGGAAAAAACCTCATCCTAGTTTTGCAATACAAATACTCATTTTCATTAAAGAAATGAGGCCTACCAATATTTTGACTCTCATAACTAGATAAATTTCTAACATGTACCATAATGGATCCTTACTCACAATTTCATTAGAAATTAATACGAACATGAGACCTAGGCTTTGATACTAATTGTAAACCCCAAAGGCACTCAAGAGAGTGTGAATTGAGTGATTAAAAATTATTCTAACAATTAAACTTGCCACCTAAAGCAAATTAAACAAAATGCAATCACTAAACTAATATTCAACCTAAAATAATATGAAAATGAAAATGTCAAAAGATAACAATTAAACTAATGGGAAAACCACACAATCAAGTAATAAATAAAGAGATGAGGAAGAGAAGGAATACCAGAACTTATAGTGATTCAGCAATCCCTAATAATTTCCTAATCTACTCTCCAACTACTTGTTGGAAATTTGACTAACTAACCAAGAACAAGTACAATATTCTTCTAGGGTGAAGAGTAACCCTTACAATACACAATCTTCTTGTTGAAGGCGAAGAGTATCTTTTGGAAAATTTATTATGGTAAAGAGGAGCCTTTCAACAAGTTCAATAATCTCCCTTTTACAAGTAACCAAATACACCTAAGAAAGTGTTTCACTTAAAGCTCAATTAAACTAAAGGTTCTAGCTTTCAATAAATGATATGAATGATCTATGATGCACTTGAATGTATAAACAAACTCAATATGGCATGATTAATGCACTCAAACTATGAAAATGCAATGAAAATTAAATTAAAAAAATAATCAACACAAATATGGATAGTTTTGACCAAAATTAATGTAATTGCTTCCAAACAAATAAATAAGCTTCTATAAATTCAGTCAAGTATTCAATGAAACCCTTGAGACCTTAAACAGATAGATTATAATAGAATGGAAGAAACAATTTTTTATTAAAGTTTCCAAATAAGTGAGTGA
>JAOXYD010148634.1:0-10550 GCA_028565735.1 Pinacopodium congolense
TTTTGACCTTCAAACTCCAAGCTTTCCATAATGGATCCTTCTTGAATTATACCTATCTTTAAGATTAACATCATAAAATCAAACCATTAGTGATTAATCATGTTTTGTTATCATCAAAACCAAGATTGGAACCTCCCTTGGTTCAACAATAATTGTTGCATGAATTTCAAAATAGATGTTTTACATTGATTTGAGCATATGACTTGTTTTGAAAAGATGCATTGAACATGTTTTGAAAATATTTGTTGACATTTTTATCATATTTTGTTTTATCAATTGGTATCATATTTTTAAAATTTTAAATTAGTACCATATATTTGAATTCTAAATTGGTATATTTTCTTATACTTGGTATCAATTAGCATTATAATCTTACTATTGGGATTACTTTTGGTTTTTACAATTAGTATCATCTTTTTACGAATGTTTACCATATTAATTTACAATTGTTATCAATTGTTATTAGTCATTCCTTTTCAATTAGTATTGTCCATATTATCTTTAAAAAAGATTTAAGATAAGTACTTTCCCCTTATATGATTAAATGCTTTCAAATGCATAGATTTAAGGGGAGTATATCCTCTTTACATAAGCTTAGTTTTGTATAATGTTTTCAAATGTTTTAAGGAGTACATCTCTTTGACTTATTTCAATTGGTTTTGTATGATTTAAGTAGCGTTTACATGGTATTAATGCATGTTGTTTAATTTCAATGCAAAATATGCATAAACATGCTTTTATTATGTGATATATGTATAATGTGTTTTTTTCATTCAAAAATGCATTTTTGAAGCTTAATAATGCATCAACATGTGCTTTGATGTGAAATTGCATAATATGTATTTTTGGTGTATGATGGTGCATAATACATGCTTTTTTTTATGCAAAAGTGTGTTTTGTAATGTTTTCTTTATGAATTTCATCCCATTTCATGCTTAATTGTTACATAATGCATACGTCCATACATTTAGGGGGACCATTTCATACAATTTGTATTTCTTTTTAAAGATGCATGAATTAAGGGGGAGTAAGTACAAAGAGTTACTTACAATTGGTTTTAAGTTTCTTTTATGCATTAGTTACAATTGGTAATCTTTTTGATGATGAGAATAGTGTGATATTAAGATTGAATGTGAGTTTCAAGTATAAAGGGAGAGAGTCATATCATTTCATAATGCATGATGCAATGACATGAAATATGTTTTGTATGCTCTTAATATCACAAGTTTTTTCATCACTAAAAAGGGGGAGATTGTTGAACTAAGGTGGTTCTAATCACGTGTTTTGATGATGACAAAACATTATTATTACTAATGTTTGAGTTTTGATGTGTAATTAAAATAGGTAAATGGTTGAAGTGGAAAAACATGTTTGTGGAGCCAAAGGAAGAAAAGCTCAAGCATTGGAGGTTGATCAAAAGATAAAGATTAAGTGGTGATAAAACTAGATGATCAAGAGTGAAGATCAAAGGAATGAAGATCAAGCTTAAAAAGGTTTAGAAAAAGGGCTTAAGTTGTAAGTGTCTTGAACTTGATAATAATCAAAGCTTGAAAAGGGCTCTCACATTTGCATGATCATGTTTACATATAGGAATATAAGATTTTAATTATGGTTGTAGTGATTAACATAATTTTATTATGAATTCAGCATATTTGGAATTGAATTGGAATAGTATTTAGGCTTTATGTTGCATATTTAAGTGGAATTGTGATGAATTCATTTAATGTATGTCTATTGAAATTTTTAAGTGCATTGAAATATTGTTTAAATGTTGTTATGTATAACTGAATTTGTTTAACTCTAATTCCATTATTAATTTATGATTTATGAATTGACTTAAAAGCTTATAAAGTTGGTTAAAATGAAAAGTTTTCATAATCAAGGCAATTCTTGTATTTTGAATTGATTGAAATGTTTTGATGATTTAAACAGCCTTGAATTATGCTTTAAAAGTTTCTTAAAGTGTTGTTTAATGTTAGGAATTTTTTAGAAAGTTTTGAAGTTGGTTTAGAGTATTTTTCATGGTTTCTTGACACAAAACAACATGCTGATTATCCTTAAATAGTGGGCTCAAGGTGCGATTGCACTCCTTGTTTCCAGCATCCTCAATTGCAGACTGTTCATCTGTTAACATCGTGGTTGATGAACCCAGAGGGTACTGTTATGCTTCCAAACTCTAACGGCTAGTTTTGAGATTTTGGTCTTAATATCTTTTTTACCTACCAAACGGCTAGTTTTTGATTCTAATGAATCATAACCTCTCTCAACACTATAAATATCATTATTAAACATTTTTAACAAGTTTAAAATCTCTAAAAAATAAGCTACAAGATCAAATCTCTCAATTATACAAAGCTTTCTTCATTTTCTGTATAGCCTTCATTCTTTTGTTATCTTCATGTTTTAAATCAGTTTTTTATGCTATAAATTTTATGTTTCTAGTTGTTTAGACATAGAAGAAACTCAGGAAGCTTTCAATTCATTTTTTGATTTGTTAAATTTTTTGTTTAAAACTATTAAAGTTAAGCACATCAAAATTGTCTTTGTTTTGGTTCACTTTAGTTTATCTTCTGTGTTCTTCATTTTTTAGCTCACTAAACCATTGTTATTGATTAAAAAATATCATAAATGTTTAGCTTAAGGTCTCAAGAGTGCATAGGATCTTTTACATCAATTTTTAAGCACTCGAATTGGCTGTTTGAGCTCAAAGAACCCGGACAGCCCAAAACATTCATATTTTATTTGTAACTTTTTATTGATTTTGATTTGGTATTTAATCTCGTTTCTGGGTGTGAAAATTTGATGTTTTCAGCTTGCTTAAGAATTAGAAGATTACCATCATTTTTGTTTCAATTATTGAGTGTGTTGTTTGTTTAAGCTTAATCTTTGTAGGTTGCTCAAAGTAGTCCAAGTTTGAGCATTCTAGTTTCTCTCTTGAATTAAATCATATGTTTGATGTGCTAAAATTGTGTTTACTATTAAGATTTATTGTTAAAACATAGATTGATGTTGTAGTAGGTTTATTGCATTTAATTTGCACCATTTTGGTGATTAAATTCGTGTGTTTATAGGGTGGAACTTTAAGATTGCATATTTTGACACATTGTCTATCGAAGTGTTTAATCATATATTTTTATGCAATAATCATATATTTTATTAGTAAATCTGATTATTTATCATCTATTGATGTGTTAGGAGGCTTATTATAATTTTGGTTTGCCACTAGATTTTTTACAATTGAATTTATTGCATAAGCTTTAAAGAAACACCATAAAAGGTGTGCTTTGGTTACAAAAATTGGGGGATTGACTTTGTATTAATAGTAGTTGGGGTATAGGCTGATCTTTGAGTTTAAAATAGATTTGTTAGGTTTCTCTTCAACTAGGATAAAGAAGATTTGGATTGATTTTATCCTTTAATGTGAATTGGATTGGATTAGGCCTAAAATGTGCATTGACATTCCACATTGCATGTGTTGCATTTGAGCCGTTATCTTGTGTTGATTTTGATCAAGGATGTCATAAGCTATATAAACATGGTTTAAAGCTAAAGGGAGCTTGGATTTGTGGCTGTCCTTGTTGGACAAAAATTAGAAACAATGGTTTTATTGTAAAGGCTCTCCTTTTCCATAAAAGATTGTTGTTAAGGGTTACTCGTCATCCTCTTTGTGAAAAGTAAGATTGATAGGTTACTCCTAACCTAGAACAAGACTAATATAGGTTCCTCTTGACCTTAAATAAAGATTGTTGTATAGGTTCCTCTTGGCTTGGAATCAAGATTATTGTAAGGGTTCATCTTGGCCTTGAGTCAAGATTGTTGTAAAGGTTCCTCTTGACCTTTAACTATGATTGTTGTTAGTGAATTTCCAACAAGTAGTTGGAGAGGGCATAGTCTATCTTTGTGATAGATGAACCTCTATAAATCTTGTTGTTCTTTCTTTTCGCTATCTCTTTTATATTTATTCCTTTTCTTATTTTATCATTGGTTGAATTTGTTTAAGATTGGATAAAGTTTGACTTTGAGATTGAATTTTGGTTTAGAGATTTCATATAATTAAAATTGGCCTAAGGTATTTAAATTGATTTAATTCCGTAAGAAATTTTTAAACACCTAATTTACCCTCCCCCCTCTTGGGTGCCATAGGGCTTACAGATTTAAACATGAAATATCATACTAACTAAAAACACATGCAATGTTCTCAGAAGGAAAGGATAAATGAAAAGGTTAGCATCATTTCAAGAGTTAAGAAAAGTTCCTCAAAGTAAAAGTATCAATGTCGTTTAAGTAAAACAAGTAACTATTGACTAAAGATCATAATTATTTTACGCTATACATATTCAAATCATTGCCCTTGAACTCATAATATCTCAATTGTAGAAAATTTTGAACTTTTCCTACCCCAACACTTAAAATAGACATTGTCCTCAATGCCTTAAAATAGTAAAAGCACATATATGATAGAAATGAAACAAAATTACTCCCTTAGATCGAAGAGGCCAAATCTTTCTTAAAAACCAAGATTGCAATTTCCTTTCTAAATTCCTAAAAACCAAATAAATAGGAGGAAAATAAATTATTCAAATGAAACAAACTAGAACTTAGATAGAAAACACACAAAAACTAAAGGATAAGGTTGGGATGCCTCTCAACAGGCACTTAATTAAGGTTATAAGCTTGAGCCTTGGGTGTTTATGCCGCATCCGGAATCTAAAGGAACCATGAATGCCATATGTGAATGACATGAATGAAGGAATAAGCTAGATACATCCACCTTTGAAACTGGCTTATAGTGTGTTAGATGCCGCATATCCTTAGAGATGTTAAACTTGAAAACTTTTCCATTGCATTCCATTAACTCCTCTTTATCGACATTAATAATAGCACGGGATGTCTTTATAAATGGTCTTCCTAACATAATGGAAGAATCTTCATCTTACATATCCAATACATAGATGTTTTTAAGGGACCTAACATCTTGAACTTACACTTAGACATCTTCAAAACATTAGAGCCATCATTTAATTATAGAAAAACATGAGTAGCTTTTAAGGAACCTAACTTTAGAGTGAAATAGATAATGGAATTACACTAATGAAAGCTCCTAAGTCTAACATGCATCGATTATACCTCGTGTCATTTGTTGTGTAGGGAATATGGAAGATACCAGGGTCACCATGACGGGGTGGTAACTTTCATTGTAGAAATCTTGATAGTTCTACTATCACACTTACCTTTGCTTTATCCTTCTTCTACCTTTGCATGCTCCCCTCCTTCACAAGCCTCTCAATAGCTTTGAGTAGATGTTTAGTCACCTCAACATTGTAAAAAATTTGTAGGATTGGTTGTTCCTTCTCCTTCTTATCCTATTACTTTCCTTTAGTTTGCCTTTATCTTCTCTCATTGCCAACCTACTAAGAAAAAGAACTTGAACATGGTGAGGATTAATATTGGTTAAAGCACATATATGAGGAGGCGTCAAATCCTCCTTTTCTAACTCCTCCTTATCTTCACTCCTGGTGCTCCTAATGAAGATGGCAAACACATTCTCTCTTGGATTTCGCTCTAGTTGACTTTTAAGTGAAATGGAGACTTTACTTTATAGCTTGCCCACGGTGTCTGCTAGCTAGCTTATCTAAGTCCCCAAATTATTAATTATACTACTTGTATCCTTTTGAAATTATAAAGTACTAGTGGCCAAATGTTTTGCAATCTCATTTAAAGACATATGTCCAACTTGTGATGGTAGAGGTGGAGGAGGCCATGATAGATACTAGTGAAATCTAGTGGAGGATTGTATTCATATTGCCCCTATAATGTAGGTTTGGATGATTCTTCCACCTCGAATTTTATGTAAGTGCATATGGATAATACCATAGTTGTTGCCCCTAGGGCACTCCATCAATTTACACCTTTTGATCATCTTAAAAGGTAGGGAATGAATTAGTTAAATGACTAAATAATGAATAAATTTCATATACCTTGGCCTTCCCTTTTCAAACAATAGCTTGCTCTACCAAGAATGTGAGGTTTTTGATTTGCTAGTCTAACCTCGAAATAACAACATCTTTAGTTTTCAATGTAAAGGTGTAGATGCTATTCTTACCACCCTAATACTATGAGTTGGAGACCATGATTGCTATCATTTTCCTTACATCAGCTGGTGTCTTGATTACTAATGGTCCTCCACTATCTACATCGATCATGTTGTTGTCTATAGATGTTAATCTGTCATAAAAATAATGAATAAGAAGCTATTCACTTATCTTCTGATTTGGAAAACTGTTGCACAACTTCTTGAAAATCTCACAGTACTTGTGAATTGACTCCACTTCCTCTTATCTAATGCAGCATATCTCCCTTTTAATGTTAGTATACCTCGAACTGTAATTACTGCATTTTTTCCCAAGTGATAAATAAAGTAGCTAGTAAATCATAGAGCCATTTCTTAGCTTCAGCTGCCAAGGCAAAAGGAAAGGCTTTAATCATCAGTTGACCTACCCAAACACTATCGGGCTTCATCCCAGGACATGCAATATGGAACTCCTTGAGAAATTTGTTTAGGTTGATGATGTAACCAAATCCCATTGAACTATTAACCATAAAACCTATAAAAATAGGCAAAGCATGAATTAGACCAAGTCTAATCTCAAAGTTAGGATTATTTGAAGGATAATTAATGCAAAGCTCCTTTAAAGGCTCCTTTAATATACACTAGAATGATTTCAACTTCCTCTAAAGGCTCCCCAAATTTATTTTCAAATGACAAACTGCCACTCTCAAGTATTAGAATGCACTGGATGTGCCTAGAATGTTGAAACCTTTGTGACTTGTAATACAAGAAAACAAAAATGGATTAAATGGGGAAAGAAGGCAACCTCAATTCTCAATAGAAAATTTCCACAAATTTGTAAGCTTTGGAGGGTTGTGGGACATGAAAAATAGAATATTATATTAGAAAGGTAAAAAAAAAAATACAACAACACTGTAAATAATAAGTAACAAACACTACCTCTCCAGTGACATGCCAAAAATTTTGTAATTTTATCACAAATTACTAAATAATAAATTCCTAACTAGACCTCACTATGTACTACAGTGAGTTAGGGTATAAAAAAAAGAGCTAAAAGGCTATTATTATTTCAAATGTTGTAAACAAAAGAAAACAAAATCCCCTAAAATAAAGAGAATTGAACGAGCTAAGAATCAGCAAAAGCAACAAAAAGGGCAAAAACAATGCAAAAGACAATAAACTAATAACAGTAGCAAAGAAACGGATAGAATGTATTGTCAAGATTTTTTGGGCAATCTTTAATCTTTGAATCTAGATAAATGGTGTCTTAGCTAAGGTGTTAGCCTATGGGTTCGAATAAGTTTTCAAACCCTTAGTCCCTCGAAAGTAGATGAATCTAATAAGCTCTAGAAACAATCCTAACTATATCGTAACCTCGAAAAAGCTCTCTAATTTTAACAATGAAGAAGCATTAGGTACTATGGAATGAATAACATGGGCAACCTACTTATAAGCTTGAAAGGTGTAACCTAAATGATTAGAACCTTATACAAGCTAGCTATGTTTACCTACAAAATCTAACTAGTTTATTATTATTTTTAAGAATTGCTATGAATTATTACATATCACGCTGTCAAACCTAACTTTAAGATTAAAAAATTACCTAAATGGTGATCAAACCTAGAGATAATATCCAATCTTTGATATTGAAGTTAAGTTCGAATCCAACCTAAACTTTAAAGCTCTCAATTCAATAAAATCTAATCACATTCTTACAAATAATTGCCCATTATCCCTAAAATACCTTTAGACCCTTAGAAAACTATCCTCGCATGTTTAAACTAATCAAAATAGACATTAAATAAATAAATAATGTTTAATTAAATGAAATCTTGGCTAGAAAATTCAAAACTAGTTAAGAAAACCAAGATTCAACACTTAATCCAATGCAAACTCAAGCTACTTATACTAGAAATCAACTAATGACAACTTACTTAACAAAACCCAAATTAACTAAACTAAAATAGAAATTACAATGAAACTCAAACATGGAAAGAACTAAAATTAAACATTTTATAACCTAAAAACATGCACGATTTAAACTATAAAGGAAAACCTAATAAAAAACATCAAGAATAAGCAAAAACCCATAAAATAAACTATCTAACGATGAAAATTTTAACAAGGAAAGATCTAAAAAAAAAACTAATTGAGCTTAAATAATCAAAATCAAGCTAGAAATTGAAGAAAATATCATCTACTGCTTTGTACCCAATCATACATATATTGTTGATAGTTTTCAAGCTCAAAACTCATTAAAAACTCAATCCAAACATTATATAAACTACAAATAAGAAATTGACATGAAATAAATCAACCAAAAACAGTATTCAAAGCATAAAATTACTGGGAACATTAAAATAAATGAAATGAAATGAAACTAGCATCAAATTCAAAGCTAAAACGCCAGGAAAACTAAGAGAATTTGTAAGAATAAGAAGAAAATCTTATAAAATGTATAATGGCTGCTCCCCCCCATTTTTAGCTTGTATGGGGCTTATATACCCTTTCCCAAATAAGGTAAAGACCTAGTTGTTGAAAAGACTCTTCTATCTTTTTTTTTAATAATTTTTATGAACAGGGAACTAAATGACATTGTTTAGGATCAAATGACCACCCTCTAGATTTTTGTTTAACTTTGTTGAATCTACTTCTTTGCTCCTCTTTCACTCCAATTTCTTCCAAAAGTTCATTATTTGATCCAGAACTTATGCTAAGAGAATTACCTATCATTAAACCCATTATAACATAATTTGAGTATTATTAAAACAAAAATAGGGATGAATTCAATTCAAATGGCAACGAAAAATTAACAAAATTCATTCTTATCATATACTGGTGATGTAGCATAAAGCTAATGATTGTTTAAATAAAAAGATTAACATTTAAGTTAACCTTTGAATCTAAAAGCTAAATGACAGCTTAATCAAACTAGAATAGTATCCTGGTTGAGTAATTGAGGGAAATTCATAACAAGGTTTTTACCTTCGTGTTAAAAGAATAGGTGACTTCTAAATCAATTTATCTAAGTGGAATTTATGTTTTGCTTATCTTTCACATCCTTGATTGTTTATGCATGATGAACTATAAGAAATAGCTTAGATGCTGAATATTATTCATTAAGGTTATCCTTTTTATTAACAATGCACTTGTGTTTGTTAATGCACTAAATCAATTGCATTTATTGGCTTCTATTTGTACTTTGTTAACTTTTAAATTTTGACCAAGATTTTTTTTAGTAGATGTTTATACATTCCCCAATTTGCTTATTTAAAATGAGAACTCGACTTATTATTTAGGTAGGTTATGGTGTAAGATATACTTATTTTCCTCTCAAGTATTATTTATATTTTTTTAATATTTTATTATTCTATTTAATGCACTTTTAAGAAAGATAAACAATCAATTTGAGGAATTACGTAATCAAGTTAGGAAGTTTCACATCAAATTTCAAGGAAAAATGATAAATGGTAAAGAGTTTAAATAAAAATGACTGAAAAGACGCGAAAGCTAAAAGATTGTCGGAGGACACAATTATGTCTCATGCTGTGCTATGGACTAACCCCCTAACCTATATCCTAGATAGGCCTAATGCCCAATATATCCAAATTATGCCTCTTTTATGATAAGTTTTTAGCATCAAAAGCCTCTAAGTAATTGCCAAGATTCAAGACGCAAGCATTAGGTCATCTTAATACGTTTTGGAGCAAGACTGAAGGAGAAACTAAGATGAAAAAAAAAGAGAATTAAGGTAAACAATATAATGAATGTAGTTTAAAATAAATTAAACTAAAAAATTAATAACTGAACAATTAACAATCTAGTAGTGAAATTAAGATTAATTAAGAACAAATACTTAGGAATTACTTATATCCTTTGTTTGGCTTGCCTCACCTTATTTATTTAATGATACTTCACTCTAGATATCCTACGGTTTTAACTACCACCCTCTCTTAAGATCTAATCTAATAATTCCAATTGAAAAAGTTAATTTCAATTGCAATTTCTAAATCTCTCAAAAATTTTCCTAGCTATCTAATTAGATTTGAAGTAATCATATAGGTAATTAACAAGCAATTAAGATCTCTCTTCAATTGTTTAATAATTTAATTTTTATAGGTATTAAATCAATAAGATGAGAATTTAACAAAAAAATTCAAGGGTAATCCTTAAAAAAAAGGTTTATAAATAAATAACTAGGATCAAATATTCACCTATATTAAAATTTAAAGTACAAAAATAAAGAGAGAAAGGAAGAGAAGAAAACAATTGTAGCTTGAACGTCTTCTCCTTCGTCCTATTATACTGGAAAATCTAGAACTTAAGTTATACTTGAGTTTTTGTGTTTTAGTCTTATATTTCTATTATTTTTGTTAGCCCTATGGCACCCAAAAGGGGGGGGGGGTGAATTGGGTGTTTAAAACTTATTTTGTAATTAAAACACTTTAAACACCTAAAGCCAATTTAAACAATATGAAAT
>JAOXYD010148645.1:0-10550 GCA_028565735.1 Pinacopodium congolense
CTTTAAACTAAGTTTAATAGAGAAAAGGCATAAGTCTTAACCATAGCTTTGTCTTAAATTCGTGAAGGAACTCTAATTTTCAGCTTTTAAAATTGTTTAAAGCTCAATTAATTCATTAATTACTTCATCCTTAGCTGGATTCCTCAATTTGATAATTTTTAGTAATTTAAAAATCATTTTATAATTGAAAATTGTAAGGTTTGAAGCATAGTAGGATAGTTTAGTAGTTTTTCATCTTTTTAATCATTTAATTTGAAATTTCCTAGATAGTTGTAATCTAATTAATTTGGTAATTAACCAATAACAAAGTTTCTCATGGGTTCGACACTCGAAGTCTTAAAATTACTCCACTTTATTACTTGTTCGATAGGTATACTTGTCTTTTGCAACGTTAGTTTTTAAAGTAAAATCGTTAAAAGCGCTTCACAATTCTTAATCAATCAACCAACAAACGTTAGACACTCATAATGATTCAATCTTGCTCCTTGACTCTTCAATGATGTTAATGTGAATTCCTTATCTTGATTCTTCAATTATTATGTTTTTAATCCTTTTTCTCTTTTAAAATTGAGTAAAAATCCTTTAGATATGGTTATTGATCTAAAAAACCTTTCTTAGTGGCTCCTTATAGTGTTTAGAGGCAAGAGAGGTTTAGAAAATAACCCTTCAAAGGTTATTTTAAAACCCACATCAAATCCACGGTCAGGACCCATGACCATGGATCTTGGCCATTATATCCTCTGTCATGATATTATGGCCATGGCTCCAAGGCGTGGGTCTTGGCCCTGGCTATGGATCTCTTGACAACTTCTATCTTTCCTCGCTATTTCTACTCTACCTTCTCTTGTACACCTCCAAATGCCATGAAATTTGATATGTGAGTTTCTAAATTGATAGTCTTGCACCCCATAAAATTTGATCTAATTTGAGATTAAGAAGTTCACCTAATGCATCCTTAAAGTCACATGTACCAAAATTGGCACTTGTGGAAGCTTGTCTTGTTCTTTTCTTGATACATCCTTCGTGGCTTGTCATATTGGCTTAAGAATTTGCGTGGAACTTCATGACACAATGCTATAAGTCTTCAAATTAAATTTTCACCTCTTCTAGTTCCAAAGTTGCCTCAAAATTCTCATCAATTCCTTCAAAACACAAAGAAATATCCAAAACAACTTAAGTATCATCTTTTTTCATAAATAAACCAAATATACACCTAAATTATATGCAAGTATCCCTTAAACGTTAGATATGCACATAAATCATTTAATTTAAACATAAATACACTTTTTATTTATTGAACACACATCCTATTCCAAATGCACACAATTTTGCATACATGTCCAAATTTAACATTTAACATTAAACATAAAGGTGCCTAACATCGTAGGAATGTCACATAAAAAACAGAAGAATGAAAGAAAAATTTTAGGTCAAAAATCACTCAAGGACTATTTAATGCTCACCTCATCAATAACATTATTGCAATTAAAGCACTACAATTATAAATGAACTCTCAATCTCAATCATTCAAAATAGAACTTTCAAGTCATTACCATTATATTCCTAACAAATTAAGTGTATTGATAAGTGATAAACTGTGCCATATTTAACTCCTCCCCCTTCCAGCACTAGAACCAAATTGTCCTCAATTTAGAGGATCTAAACAAAAAACGCATAAGAAAAGTGAGAGAAAGAAAGTCAAATGACATTCCCCTAGATAATGAAATCCATTGCAAGGCATAATGAAGAAGGCTTTAAGTTGTATCCATTTGGTGTAAGGTGAGGGTCCAAAGCTTGTGTTGAAGACCTGAAGAACAATGCTAAAGCACAAGCTAGCTGAAAGATTAGAACAAGATAAGGTGAAAAAAAATAATGCATTAAAAAAAGTGACTAAGTCCTACAAATCAACTAACAATGAGGAAATTAAAACATAAAAGTAATAAAAACAAAATACAAAAAACAACACAAAGTTAAAGCAAACTGAACCACCTAGGATCCATGGTTCATCTCAATCAGCAACTGATGGTGGCAGTGGTGGAGGATGGAATTGCTTGTATTACTACCACCACTCCTATCGCTCCTCCCATCTCTACTGTTGGACTTGCTGACCCTCTTTCCTTTGATGTTGTACCTCCTCCCATCTATCCTGCTACAGGTGTTGATACTCAGCCCATCTGGTGTCATTCATTACTTGATAGTTTCTCATCTCAAGAAGTAATACCTCTACCTAGACACTGAGCTGATAGCAGCAGGTGATATAGTACTTAAGGAAGGTCTAACTTTAGCCTCATATGCCTCCCCTCATCAAAATCAGTAATATCTTACAACTCCTTACTTGTATCCCTCTCGTCAAGGTCAAGTTAGGCCCTTTTAAGTTGGAGTTACCCGTGTTTACGTGTGGCTAATCCCATTCAAATCTAAATTGTGGCATCGAGAGGCTCCATAGTGATCGATTCTCCAAAATTTTTCTTGTGCATCCTTAACCCCAATCTTCTACTATCTAGGTGATGTAAAAAGAACCTGACTGGGTACCCTTCCATTTACGACTCTAATATGAGAAGTGAAGAGCCAAAACACTGCCAATGTTGGAATCATGGTCATTGGCCATTCACCGTAAATGAATGAGCTCATGTACGTGAATTTCCCTAGATCTCTTCTGAGTCCCTCCTATCATATGCTTAATTAATCGATGGAGGACTCTTAAAGCCAGAGAAGTGATCTTGGTGCTTTTGGTGAGACTTGCCCAAAAGCGCCTTTCTCTTATCTTGGACCAAAAATCTGTGGCTGAACTGGGAGTAGAGAATTCTAACCTAGTAAATCAAGTTCCACGAGCATCATTGAATTGAACAAGTTGTATTCCTAAATATGAAGCAAAGTCTTAAATGGACATGGAAAATTGCCTTCACTAAGATGAAATTAGATTAACCCAGACAGTTGAATGTCACCTAATTCTTCTGAAACTCGAAGGTTGCAAAAAACTCAAAGAATAAGTTCTCGTAACTGGGCTCTCTAATCTCTGCAAAAACGTCCTAATATCTAGTCTTGATATAATACTAAATTGAGTATGCGATGCCTAAGCTCTCCAAATTATCAAATTTCAGATATTTTGTGGGCTCGACTTTCAAACGAAGTAATGCATTATATCTGTCTAGGATCACGAAACTTTTGAACTGGATTTCTGGGGTGTCATTGGCACTATCTTTAGAAGAAGAGGCCCTATCTCGACAAGCCTTCTTTGCTAATTTCTTAAGAGGCATAGTTCTTTTAGAAGTGTAAAAAGGAATTCTTAGTGCTCATGGATATGCCTAATGACAAATAATAAGAAACCATTGAGACGAGCAAACACATTGCCATGCTAAGTAGTGATAATTAACTTGTTAAAATATCAAACATGCAATGTGTTATATTAAGTGGGCAATGGACGATTCAAACTAATATCTACAATCCAACCTTTATCAAAGAATATGAGTAAAATGCTCTAAATGCTAACTAACATATGAAGATTTGATCACCATGCAAAGCTATTGAATAAGTGCTCATAAAGTAACCAAAATGTAAGGGATCCAAAACAAGATATAACATAATTGGAAAACTCTCTAACCTAGTGCATTCAAGTATTGAACATTACACAAGATACAATATAGGCACAACAATTTCAAATCACAATCTATAGGAAATCAAGCATAGAAATTTGGGTTAAGAGGTGCACAAATCACTAATAAGCTATAATTAACTCATAAAAGGAGGATAATTAAAAATTGGGTGATAAAATTTGTCAAAATTAGTAATCCAATCTACCCCACATGAAAAGTCATAAAAATCCACACCAAATGCAATGGATAATATGAAATAAAGGTTATTTATAGTTAGGAACATCCCTAAACACCTTTAAAACTTCAAGAATTGAGAAACTAATCACATGTAGGTGTAAGAAATAAATTTAAGAGAAAACCATAACTTATGCCATAAAACCCAAAGAGAGAATCAGAGGAGATTATTACAATCTTGATTTGATGAAAACAAGTGATTTAAAACCCAAACTTTATGAGTTAAAGAGTGGATTTTATGTAGAGAAGGCAAGGGATGAATGGGAGATGAGAAAGAATGAGAGGAAGAAAAGAAAAACATAAGAAAGAAGAGGGATGGTCGGGATTGGTGTGTTTAAACACAAAACCCACATAACCTTATAAGCTTCTTTTTTTTTTTTCATTTGAAACCTTGTTTAAAGAACTAAAAGTTTCCTAATGCATGCAGAATTAAAGTGATAAGTGACCAAAAAGAAGTGAAAAGATAAAAGCAAAAGAAAACACTTGAAAATATGCAAAATCAATAATCAAATGGAATTAGCTAAAGAAAAAAAAGGAATGGAATTGGATAAAATAAACTAAAATTTAAAAAATAATTAGAGGGTTGCCTGCCATAAAGCACTTGTTTAATGTCGTTAAATTGACGACCCTTTTCTTTGTCACGTGGTTAATGGCTTATGTTTCCAAGCTTTCTTTCTCTTATTACTTCTCAAGATCCTCTCATGCTCCATGTCATTGCCTCTCCATTCATCTAATTCATCAATATTTGGGTTTGCCATTAATCTTACTTCATTATGCTTATAACACGATCCAGCTAGGAATTTGAACTATAAGGATTCATCAATCCCAGTCCCCTTCAAAACACTTGGAGTGCCATCAATAATATTATTAAAAGACAACGTATATTTTTTCTCGAGCAAAAATGATTTACTATTCTTATGATGCATAAAAATTATGGATTCATTTTCAATTCTAAGTGTCAACTTCTTTTCTAGAACATCAATCATAGTTTTTGATATGGCTAGGAAAGGTCTACCAAGAATTAAAGGAATTTCACCCTCATCTTCTATATCCAAGATCATAAAATCAACGGGAAAAATAAATTTATCAACTTATACTAATACATCCTCAACGATACCCCTAGGATATTTAATCGATCTACCTTCCAACTATGTTCTCAACTTAGTGGGCTTTGTGATTCTTAATCCTAATTCATGAAATAGTATATCAAACATCAAATTATTACCAACCCCTAAGTCTGCTAATTCGTCATTCAATTTAAGACTACTAATAGTATAAGGGATTGAGAAACTCCCTAGGTCTTTTAGTTTTGTGGTAGCTTGTCCATGATAATAGCAGCACACTACCCGCTCACTTTCATCCTTGAATGTTTTTCCTTATTTTTAGTAACAAGCACCTCACTTATAATTCTTGAGTTCTTCGATTCCTATAAAATAGAATTTACTAAAGGGGTGTTAATATTCAATATCTTAATGGGGTCTAAGCACATGCCTAAAAGCTCCTTTAGCTGTCTGATGCTTGGTTTGTCATCAATTTATTGTGATAGTACACTGATTATCTCTTCATCTTCCTTCTTCAGTACCTTATCAGTCTTCTCTTTTTCTTAAGGCACTAACTCCATATCCTCTTTCTCTATGCCTGAGAACATCACATGCCTGAGATACTCCAAGCTGCCAAATTAGTTTTTTATGTTCTTTATGGATGCTTCAAGATCTTGAATTTGGGAATCCATGGAAGTGATTTATTTAGCAAGTGCCTCTTTCGATGTAAGTTGCTTATGAGGTTACTATTGAGGTTGGAACCCAGGCGGGTGCATCTGACCTTGTGACCCTTGAGTCCTCTAGGAGAACTTAGGATGAATACGCCACCCAAAATTGTACATGTTGATGTAAGAGTTGCTCTAGCAATTCCCAACGTATTGAACTTGCTCTAATTTTACTCCTACTCCTGTTGACTAACACTCATGGTTAGGATGGTTTCCTTCACATCAATCACAGACTAATGCTTGATTTGAGGCAAATGCAATAGTCATACTATCCAACTTCCTTGTAAGGGCTTCCACTTAGACTTCTAGTGAGGCTACTGCACCTATGCTAGGTGTTCCTCCATTGGGTTTAGGCTTTTGTCTCGTGCTCCCCTACATAATAAGCATTCATAGCTATGTTTTCGATTAACTCTCGTAGTTGTTCAAAAGTTTTAAAACTAGTAGTGCCTCCAGATGATGTGTCTATTAACTACTTGGTTGTGAAATTAAGATTACTATAAAATGTATACATCAACAAGCCTAACTCAAAATCTTGGTCAAGGAACTTCTTAAGCATATCCTTCTAATGTTCCCATACTTTATAAAGGTTCTCCTATTCCCACTACTGAAAATAAATAATATCATTACGTAAAACTAGACGAGAAGAAGGAAAATACCTCATTAAGAACTTTTCTGCTAGTTAGTTCCAAGAAGTGATGGAGCTAGGAGAATTTGATTTAAACTATGAATTTGCATTAATCCTCAATATGAAAGGAAATAACCTCAGTCTAATTGCCTCATAAAAAATGCAATTTAACTTTAAAATGTCATAAATCTCTAAAAAGTTGGCAATATGAGCATTTGGATCTTCATATGGTAACCCATCAAACTACACATAGTTCGATAGCATCTGAATCATTTTTTGTTTGATTTCGAAACTTGCTCCTTCTACTTGTAGCCTTTGTATATTTGACTCCATACCTTATAAAGATAGGCATGAAAGATCACCAATGGTAAGTTGTACTCATAGGTGTTAACTCTCACTCCATATTATCCATTTATTACTTTAGAGTTTATAACTTAGCTTTGCCTTTAGATTTCTTCTCTCTTAAATGTTTCTTAAATGTTTGCTCTACATCAGGATCTGGCTCTACTAGATTAATTAAGGATACCTAACCTAAAAAGGGTTTAAAAAAATAAAAAGATCGAGAAAAAAAATTAAAGCTCTTAAATAAAGAAAAAAATGTAGAAAATTAGATATTACAAAGAACTAAGACAAATAACAACTTAAAGAAGAAATAAAAATAAGGAAAACACAACTAGTTAAGCAAGATTAGAAAAGCACTAAATAATAGTGTATTCCTTGGAGATGATGTCAAAAACCTTATACGTGTGAAACGTGCCTAAGTTTTATTTAAATTTATCCAAGAATCACAATAACAATATCACAACACACAACTAAGCAAGTGTACCTACCGTTGTGCAATATAGCTATGCTGAGTCTAGGGTTAAATTTACAAGGACTATTATCACTAGTGAATGTCTACCTAAACTATCTAGCTTAACAAGATTCAAAGAGATTGATTAGTTTAAAAATGAAATTTTAAGAAATAAATAAGAGTAAATTGTTTTTCCAAACTCAAAAAAGATAACACTAATAATAAATCTAGGGGCATGTTTTGTATCATTTATTTTTTGGGTTTTAGTTTCTTGTTTTTCTAAACACAAAAACTGAAAAAAAAAATTATAGAAACTGAAAAAAAACAACATACTAATACAGCACACATGCCAAAAAAAACAACACAAAAACTAAAAAAACGCACAAAATCAATACAAAAATACAAAAATTACAACTAAAAACCACAACCAATAACAATATCAAACATCCCTAAGGATTCAAGTGATTAATCCCTCTAGGATGTGTACGTATTCATCATTTGTTTTTATTTAACTTAATTTCTAGATTCATTATACCATAGATTCTCTATTGTAAATCACACTCTTTCTTAAGTTCTGTAATTCAATTCTAGTCAATAAATTGGAAGAAAGTTCTCTCTATCCCTCTCTATTGATTGATTGCATTACCTCGCTCTATGGAACATATTATTTTAGCTAAGCTCACACCTAACCCGAACAACTTATATAAGCCTATCTCTAGGTCTCCATGCAAAATGTATTGTTTATGGAGTGATTCTAAATTATACAATGGCTGATCCTTCGATCAAACATATGCAATGGGCCCTCAATCAAGCATACATAAATCATTGCATTGAAATCAATGTTTACATTCACATAACATTTGATAAACAATGTTGTTAAAATCTATAAACAATCATAATATAAAATCTAGAAATTCAAGATTAAATCAAGAACACACAATAAATCCTACATCCTAAAGTTCATAATAACCTAAATCCTAAGGAGTAAATTAGTTCCTAATCATAATTTGGATACAAAAGCAATCAACAAAGAGAAACAGAAAGAAAGGTTCATGATGATTCAGTATTGCTCCTTGACTCTTCAATGATGGTTGATGTGAATTCTTTATCTTGATTCTTTAATTCTTCTATTTTGAATCCTTTTTCTCCTTCAAAATTAAGTAGAAATCCTTTGGAGATGGTCTTTAATCTAAAAAACCTTTCTTGGTGGCTCCTTGTGGTGTTTAGAAGCAAGAGAGATTCAGAAAATAACCCTAAAAGAGTTATTTTAAAACCCCTTCACATCATACCCATGGCCAGGACCTATGGTCATGGGCCTTGGTTGTGATATCCTCTTCTAAGATATCACGACCATGACTCCAAGGCATGGTTAGGTCTGAGCCCTAGTTGTAGGTCTCCTAATAGCTTCTACCTTTCCTCGCTCTTTCTACTGTAACTTCTCCTGTACACCTCTAAATGCCATGAAATTTGATATATGAGTTCCTGACATGATGTTCTTGCATCCCATAAAATTTTATAACAATCACGACTAATGTATCCTTAAAGTCACCTATACCAGAACTGGTTCTTATGGAAGATTATATTGTTCTTCTCTTAATATATTCTTCATGGATTATCATATTGGCTTGAAAATTAGTGTGGAACTTCATAACATAAAGGCGCAAGCCCTCAAATTGAATCCACAACTCCTCTAGTTTGAAAATTTCTTTGAAAGGCTCACCAATTCCTTTAAAACATAAAGAATCATCCAAAACAAATTAAGTAGCATCTTTTTCATAAATAAACCAAATATACACCTAAATCATATTCAAATATCCCTTAAACAATAGGTAATCATTATAAAACATGCCTAAAATATGTATAAATAAGGTGCTATTAGGTTATCATCAATACTTTGATGATGAAAAAACATAATTCTATTAATGATTTCTTTGTTATAATAACTTTAAAAGATACGAATATAAAAGACGTATAAGGATATATATTGAAGCCAAAGAGATGTCACATGAATAATATTTTACAAATAAAGGATGAGATCAAGACCAAAATCACTAAGGTTTAATAAGTTAATTAATATAATTTTTTAATGCAAGTCTAGTCTAATTCATCTATCTTATATCAGTAACACATGCCTAATACCAAATATTAACCTAAAGGATGTTGTTTGAGTCCTTGGTTTCAAATGTAATCTTCTCTCTATTGCTAAAATCACAAGAGACGTGAATTTTTCAATAACCTGTTCCTAAAAATTCTACATCTTTTAGAACTTACATACTAGATCGTTAATTAGAGTATACAGACTTCAAGATGGCATCTACTACTTAGAAGGAGGACGTGGCATAATAAATCACAGTGTCGATGAATTGTATCCCAACTCCCTTAGCATATTGAAATTAATTACAACTATTTCTTTTCCTAAGAACTTTGATCATGATTTTTTTTTTCATAAGATCAAGCAAACTAGATTACCTTTTTCAAATAGTAATAAAAAATTATATTCCTTTTTCACTTATTCCTATCGATCTTTAAGGTGCCTATTCTTTCCATTTTTTTAATCATGCTAATTTCTTTTTAATCATTATGGATGATTACTCTCGATGTGAAAGGCTTTTCTAAAGAAAAATAAGTTCAAGCTTATAATTCCCTAACCATGTTTTGTAATTATACAAAAATTCATTTTGAATATCCAATTTAAGAGATTTGTAACAAAAATGGGAAGGAATTCATCTCAGGGTCTATAAGAGCATTTTTTTCTAGTAAAGGAATTTATTACCAAACCTCTTTTTCTAATACCCATAATAAAATATGATAGTGGAATGCAAACATTGACTTATCCTTGAGGTGGCAAAAGCCTTGAGTTTTCATGCATACCTCTAAAAATTTAGGTAGAATGTGTCCTCACTAATCTTTAACATAAAGGGTCCATATAAGGTCTTTTAAAAAAAACCTAATTATCATCACTTAAATGTTTTTAATTCCTTTTATTATTTTTATAATCATGATAAACCATGTCATAAATTCTCTACTTGAGGCCATCGATATACTATCCTTAGATAAAAAGGCTACAAAGTGTTTGCTTTAATAAAACAAAAGTTATTGTATTGAGTGATGTCTTATTTTATGAATAAAAATTTCCTTTTGATTTGTATATTTAACCTGATCATTCCATTTTAGATACCGTATCACCTTTTTATGGTCCCCATAACAACTTGCTTGTTAATTCCACGCAAGTTCCTTCAAATTCTAGTCATGAAGAGCCTAGACCACAAAACCAAGGGAAACAAAATAAATCTATTCCATAATCAAATATTAGTACTCTTACTATCTACTTTCCCCGACCATAATGATCATAACATATGTCTATAACACTCTCCAAATTTGACTATAAGCTGCTACCCTCCTTGGTGTCATCTCATAAACCTCCTCCATTAGTGAACATACATATTGTTTACCCACTCTCTTAAACCTTTTCTTATTCCCATATTATTGACATAAGCTTTTTTTGCCTTTATCTCTTAATTGGAGCAACAATGAAGAGAT
>JAOXYD010148656.1:0-10550 GCA_028565735.1 Pinacopodium congolense
ATTAACATCATAAACTCAAACCATTAGTGATTAAGCATGTTTTGTTATCATCAAAACTAAGATTGGAACCTCCCTTGTTTCAATAGTAACAATGGCCTAAGCCAAAACCAGGTCATTCAATCTCCTTAACTGTTGATGATTATGCACTCAAATGGAGAAAATTCAAGGCTATGGTGATATCGTAAAGAGACGACAATTTGGACCTAACATTAAGCATCGACTAATGCGAGTACCAAGTAAAGGTAAATTAAAATGCACCTAAATTTTGTATTTTATGTGAAATTTTGATATTTTTTTTATTATTAAAGTTTTAGAATTTTAAATATTTTACTATGCAAGTTTTGCGTAAAGGTAAATATTGTGATTTTTATGTGAATTACGGAAATAGAATGACTTTTAATAAGTATCTTGTATAGTTTGTGAATAATGTGATTTTTATGTGAATTATGAGAATTTTATAAAATTTTTGATTATTTGAGAATATATATGTGTGTGTGATTGAGTGATTTATTGTGCGATAAATTGATGAATTTTTAGGAATGTAAAGATTTATGAAAATAGGTGAAAATTATTCTATGGACATGACTTTTCATAGATATAAATACAGTGGTTGGATAGAAAAATATTGAATTTATGGATTATTAAGAGGGACAGAAAGATATTTTATTTAGCGGCTTGCCTAGGAGAATTATACTGAATGGTCAAAATTCAAGACAAGATGATATTGTTTATTTGATACATGTTGAGGTATTTTGATAGTAGGAATACTCAGGATGCTTCTGGTAGTGGCAAGTATCCTGTATGATTTATTATGGTGAGATTTAGTATTTTGGTTGTGGGAATACCTAGGTGTTTCTAGTATTAGGAAGTATCCTGTGTGATTTATTTACCAACTGACCGTTGAGTATAATTCTACTAGATTAAGCAGAATACTTTAAAATTTAGAAAGAATTGAGTTAAAATTTAGAAAGAATTGAGTTAAAAACTAGAAATAGAGAACCTTATTGGAAATGAATTTTGATTAATTGGAATTTATGTATATGATGACATGAACTTGTGTTGCGAACACGGGATGAGATTTTGATATAATACATATGCATAAAGGTTTATTTGTATATGTGAATTTGAGTAATGCATGACGGATTTATTCTACTTCCCTTATTAAGTTGACAACTCATTATTTGCTAGTTAAAATTTTCATGGAAAGGTCAATAGATCTTTACAAATTTTAGATTTTAAGTTGTAATTGGGTGGATATTTCAAGTTGGGTCAGTGTGTGGAAAAATGTCGTAGGAGTTGGTTTTATGATATGTTATCATTATATTTCAATTATTTGACTTTTATTTTGACATTGTTAAAATAGATGGAACTTTTTGATTGATTTTTTTGATTTATTGACATAGGATATTGAAATTTTAGTTAATTAGTATTTTCTCTTCAATTTGAGTTAGTTGCTTTTAATGTATTATTTGGATGCAATGAACCAATAAGATTAAATTATGAAAAATTGTGAGTTTGTATTAGTTTGAGAATTGATTAAGGAATTAGGGTTGGTGAATTGAAATTTTGTTTGAAAATTGGAAATTGACAATTTCATAGAAAGGAGTGTTACAAGAAGGAATTCGAATTTTGATTAGTTTGTCTCAAAGACGTTAAATGGTATGTGATGATTTTGAAGAGGATGAATTGACATTCGAATGATTGATCGAAAATTACGAGAGAGGAAAGTTGATTGATTATTCACGGATGTTGACTTCTCTGCATGCAAAGATGACACCATGATGATGTAGAGATTAGGCAGGGGCATGATGATCTATCACTCGCGATAAAGGGCTTGACATGCAAATCATATAGGGCCCCTAGACCAAAGCATAGTGGGTTGAGAAATTAAGACCCCTAAAAAGTTATGGAAAAAAAAAACTCAGGATAAATGGCTTGGCATGCAGGTCATATAGTGCAACTGGACCAAAGCAAAGTGTGTTTGAGAAATTAAGACACTAGCAAGTTATGAAAAAAAAAAAAAACAATGTCGTAAGTTAGGGCGATAATAATCAACGTATTCCCAAAAAGGGTTAAGATAAGTCGACCAGAAAAGACCCCAAGTGTCATGCATGATAAGCTACTACATTACCAGCACATTGCATTAAATGGGCTTAAATGTGCCGTCATTTTCACTATGCCACGACTCTGCTCCAGAGTACGTGCGATCAACTGCCAATGTAATGGCACAAAAGTGGCACCTATCCACTTTTGTTCTTGTATAGAGGGTAAATCTGAGGTTCAGATGTAGGTAAAGGTGGACTCATATAGCACACTAAGAAAATAATACAAAGCTATGAACTCCATGAGGCATCATATAGGATAATCACCCCCGACAACAGCTTTTTATTTTGCAAGTTAAGGGCCTGGATTACTAAAAGGAAAACCAAAGTCTGAAGAGAGTGAAAAAAATGCCTAAAATTGACGACAATAACGCTCTAGAACACTAGAAGAAGAAGAAGCAAAAGAAGGTGTAGATCACTTAAAGAATCACCATGAGTTCCAAAGAAGTGATGATGTGTATTAAGAGTCATCAAAAATTTGAGCGACCACCGTCAAGCGACTTGAAGGGGAAACATCCCATATTTCATGGAAGAAACTACGGGAACCCATAGGCTCAAACTAACAAGCAGCCACCTTTAAGTTCCTCTAAAGGGGAAGTACGTAAAAGGATAGGAGTGCCCAAAAATTAAAAGTCTAGGAACAACATGTCTTAAAGAAGTTTTAGGAAAATTTCGACACTGTTAAATGGCACCACCCACAGGAATTTGAGTTTTCATTATAAATGTTCTTGGTATAAAGATTATGATAACTTGATAGGCCACATTGACAATGATTCTACTAGCAAATCATGAAAATCGCTTATCACTATAATGAGTTAAAAACAATCACATGCGTAAGCTTCTAATAGGGCCCTTTATAGTCCTTCTTCGCAAAATAAAACCCAAGTTAGAGTTAAGATCCTAGACACTTATGTTAAATTAAGGAAAGTTTCACCTTATTTTAATAATGTGAAAATGATTGTATTACTAATGTTTATTATGTGTTAAAAGATTGGTATATGGACAAAATATAAGCAAATTTGTTTAAAGAGTCTTAGAGTTTAACTGGAGTTTATGAAGATCGTATATAAAGACTTGAAGTTTTTGAAGACCGAATTGGTATTGATATAGGATTATTTATATAATTTTTATTGTAAGTTCTACTTAGTTTATTTTGGATTATTAAAAAACTCATTTATGCATATTTTCCTACATAATTTAGACTAAGATGTAGGTTACATAATCAAGGGGTATTATATGTGTTTAATATGTGTGTTTGTGAAAAATCGTCTTGATGTATGAATTTGTTATGCATGAGAATGTGCATTTAGTAAGGTTGGTTAAATTATATGAATTGGAAATTTGATAAAATATGTGATAAGATAAAAGATTGAATTACTAGTTTTAAGAGATTTAGTAACCTAGATGATTTTGGTTATGTTAAAGTTGTATAGTCTTTTATATGTATGGATTAGTATGTGTTGAAAATTGATTTCGATTATGTTTGAGTTGAGTTGAAGTTGTTTGGGGTGGGACTAACTTGATTTAAGGTAGGTTAGTCAACCAAACTACCAAGGTCGGCCAAACTGCTGATCTTTAGGAAAAATGAAGCGTGATTTTCGCAAACGACTATGTTTAAAAGCACATATTATGTAATTTCATATCAAAACACATGTTTATGCATTATTAAACTTCAAGAATCTATCTTTGAATTAAAACACACATATTATGCATATATCATATAAAAGTAACATGTTTATACATCTTTATCTTACAAGAATGCATCTTTGAATCAAAAAAACACATTATGTATATACTATATAAGAACAATATGTTTTTCTTCAAAAGAAAACATTATGTCTTCAAAAACACACGTTATGCTTGCTTTGCCCTTAAATCAAACAATATGCATTAATATAATGTAAACTTTCCTTAAATCATGCTAAACCAATTGAAACAAGTCAAAGAGATGTACTTCCCAAAACATTTGAAAACATTATACTAAAACAAACTTATATAAAGAGGATATACTCCCCCTAAATCTATGCATTTAAAAACATTTAATAATATAAGGGAAAGTACTTTTCTTAAAGTTTTTTTTTCTATATGTGAATCTGCATATAATATTTGGTATACACTAAAATTTTTACGTGAAGAAACAAATCACATAAAAAGACTAAAATTAGTATGCTCACTTATTAGCTTGAAAATTTTCAAATGTTGCATGCTAAAATATTTCTATTATGTATGCTTATTTTAATAATATTGTTTTAGTATTAAAGAGTCTAAGTAAGACATATTCAAATGTTGAGTTTATTAGGAAGATTCTTAGGTCTCTATTGAAATTATAAGAACCTAGAGTAATTGCAATTCAAGAAGTAAAAGATATCAATGTTCTCCCTCTTGATGAGTTCATTGGATCATTAGTAACACACGCCATAATATTAAGAAGGACATAGCATTTAAGGCCATAAGAAGAGGAGGAAAGCGAGAATAAAGAATTTTCACATAGAAGTAAAGGAGAAGAAACACTCACACACATGATAAGATGTCTAAAGAAGCTTAAACAAAGGAAATCTCTCAACCATAAAAAAGAAGGTAAGTACTCTTCTAAAAAAACATTTACTAACATAATAAGTTTTAAATATGGTGAAAAAGGTCATTTGAGGCCACTTTGCCCACATCTTCAAGAAGATGAAAAGAAAGAGAAGAAAGAGCAAAAGGAAAGAAAGGAAACTAAGAAAAAAGAGTTGTTCCCAATCTTGTAATGAAAATGAAGGTGAAGTTGAATATACAAACGAATAATTGCTAGAGTATGCTGAAAATTTCTCTAAGAAAAAGAAGAAGTTGCATCATAAACATATGGAATCCTTGAAAATGTTAGATAAGTGTAAGTTAGAAAATGAAGGACTTAAAAAAGACTTAGACTAAATCAACAAAGATATTGATAAATTAGTAAATAAAAATTTAGCTTGAAAGAAAGAGATATATTACTTTGAATAATTACTTGTGAAATTCACTAACGAAAATGAGAAATTAGAAACAATGCTAAGTATTTAAAAAGTAGAAAATGATAAACATGGTGCAGGGTATAGTAATCGAGCATATACTAGTAAGACGATGTTTGTAAAGGGAAAGAACTTATAAAATGAATGTACTCCTAGGATTGTTTAAAATGCATCTACAAGTAAACCTCAAGCTAAGCATTATACTTACATGTACATTTTATACATTGACGGTTGATTGATCAATCAATTGTAATAGATAGGCAGACCTACTAACAATCAACTGATATGGGTTATTCAGTCGATCGATATCTTGAGGTGTCCCATTTTAACTTTTAAAAAATATTCATTTTTTCTCTAGGTTTATCTTGTTCCATTATTTCAAAATCATTGGTTTCCCAAATCTCAATTATCTTCTTCTTATCATTTCTCATCCATTTATTTCTCCAATTTGTGAGTTTTTCATCATGGAATCATCCCCTCTTTCTTTCAACCTTTATCTCTTTTAAAAGCTCTTCCATTTTTACAAATCTCTGTTTCGACAACGTTGAGCTTCTCTAGCCAAAACCACCCTCTCCAATAAGTATCTAACAACTAGGATGGTGGAAACTTGTTTTTGGTAACCCTCCAAACTTAAGCCCTCACCCCTTTGCTCTCAATTAATCTAGTCTTCATTAATTGGTAAAATTCACTTTTCTTCGGTTCTTTTGTTTCCAATTTCATTTTCTAATTTTTAGGCTTAACTCTTACTTCAATAAGCTATAGTCCATCAGTTAGAAAAAATTTAGGAGATAAATTTCACGAATTACACATTGCTTGAATATGCTGTTGAGGCAATGCAAGTTAGGGTTTCAAATTTGGGGTTTTTGCATTTCTTGTTTTCATTTTCGTAATTGATTCAAATTGAAAGTGTTTTCATGAAATGAGGAGAATATGTGAGGTATTAGAACATTTAATTGGATATGTATGTTTCAAAACAAAATTTCCCAATTTCAAGCTTAGTAATTTTGCAATTTCTAAATTCTTGGTCAAAATTAAAGATTGTTTTATAAAATTGATCATATTGAGGTGTACATTCATTAAATTGCTTCTATTATGGTATATTTTTCATTTCTGCTAATTTTTGGCCTAAAGAAACTGGATTTTCCTAAATTTTTGATAAAATTAAACTACTTTTATAAAATTTCTCTTGAGTCTATGCAATTTTGATTTAATTAGAGCATTTAGCCATTTCAATTGAAAATGTTTTAATAAATTTTCACAATTTTTTATCTTTCAAGTTGGTATTGTTTCAAAATGTTGATTAGTAGCCGTTTATGTCAATTGACTTTGAATTTCCAAGTGATTACATATTTTCTTCTAAGTATTAATTAAGTACTCAATGCTTTCAATATATCTAGATGTATATCATGCATTCATATAGGCACATTTCGAGGTTCAGAAGATAATTGAGCATTTGATCATCGATATATTCTCTTATTCTGATATGCAGGCCATACCCATACACTTATTTCAATCTTAGAGCCTTCTTAAGTGACTTGTATCTATCTCAACTCTTAGAATTTTTCTATTTAGTGTTCGTCAAGTTTTCCTTATTTAACTTTTGTCATGGTTAGAACTAGAGATGGTGGTACTTTTAGAAGTAGGACATCCAGCGACATTCTAAGAGGTATCCATTCTCCCTAATTTCATGATTATGCATATAGAAAACTCTATGAAAATCATATAATTTCTCCTGCATATTTAGATCATTGAAAGGAATTTGGTCTCATGCAGTTTTTTATTGATTAAGGATGGGAATATCTCCTCTTATTTTCTTTTAGGATTAGTCCCACCAATGTTAGACTTTTCCTTTTCAATCTTAAAGAGCATCGAGAAGATGGTGAGTATGTTATTGTCTCTAAAGTTAAAAATATTTCTATTCGTCTTATTAGAGACTCTATATATAACATTTTAGGAATTGCAATCCCATAAGAGTTTTCTCACTATAAATGTCTATCTAAACATGATTCCACCACTCACTCTATAGCTACTAGACTAAAGACCAATTTTGAACTACATAATAAGGAAAGTATTACCTTAAAACTAAAAGATATAAGGAACTTGAGTGCAATCCCTAAGTTTCATCATTTTTTCATTAAATACAACTTTCTTTCCTTGAGTAGCCACTTTAATGCTTTAGGATTCGATGATCTTTAGTTTCTTTCTACTATGGTGTTAGGGGAGAGAATTCACCTCAGAGGTTTCATTTTACATAAATAATTCATTTTTTTGTTAAAAAAAAAGAGTGAAAACATTCCTTACTCCCTTATTCTAGGTCACATATTCCAACACTCCCTTATTCCTCCCATGGAAGATGATTTTGAGTGTCATTCCTTCTTTAACAATCATACTCTCACGTGCATAGCTATTGACCTGTTAATAGTTATATGACTTATCACTGTCTAACTAAATGTAAGATAAACCCAATTCTAAACTTGACCAAATAATAGGCAAGAATACCTTGTCAACAAATAGTATTTAACAGAGTAATCAAAGTATCGTACCCAAGAGATCCAAAGGTGCAAAAATATCAATTAAGATAATGCATGACTATTCAGATAACTAAAATTTGATTTATTTGAAAAAGAATTAAAACAAGAAATCTGAGAAAAATGCATTGTGAAAATTATGAACTAACTGTGATTAAACTCTACCACAAGACTAAAACTGGCTAAGTCAATTGGATTAGTTTCTTAAAATTGATAATGGTAGATTGATTTACGATATACTTCACTTAAAAAATTCATATCAAATGTTCATGGAATTCCTTTTTTATTTTAAACTCAATTTATCTATTTGTTTCATAAATAATTTAGAATAAAAGGCATTAAACACAAGAAGCCTAAAATTAAGTTTGTTCCCTATGAATAATCATACAAAATCCTAAAGTTGTTCTAAAATTAAGTTCAAGTATGTCTCTTGGTTGATTTTCCAAAAATTAAATGCCAATGATTATGGAATTCAATTACCCAAGGCCTTAATTTAGGTGATCAAGTTGAATTAGGAAAAATGATCATTAAATCAAGAAAAAATCAATCAAACATATTTTGTCCTAATCCAAAATCAATATTAACCTTAGCCAAAAATAACCTACTCACACATATTCATCAAAAAAAACATGACCCATGGTCATAACATATGTTACCTTTGAATGAATTAAAAATAGAGTTAATATAAGTGAAAAAAATACAATCACCAACAAGAAGATGGACACTCCTTGAAGTTTTCTGCACTGATTCAGTACTTGTAAGCTCCCAAAACCAAAGATTAAACCTGGAAAATAAACTTAGACTGGCAAAAGGATAAAACCTAACTATATAATGCATATTTGATTGTGTTTGTCTCCAAAAAGCTACTAAAAAGGATGCAATGATGCTATTTATTTGTCCTCTAGGTGCTATTAGGGTTTGGGCATGATTTGGCATCCTTCCATTATGTTTTACCTTAAAAAATAAGTGAAATGTTACGTACAATCACTAATACAATGGGCTGGACAAAACTAATACAACCCCCTAGGAGGCCCACGTATGTGTCTGAAATTTGAAGACATATAACAGGCTAAACTGGAGCAATACAATGGGGTACTTATCTCAATACAGTATGGTAAGCCAACCACTGTATTGCTTCTAGAACTCAACCTCTCTGCCTCTCTTTGCTTCAAATCACTCTAAAACTCTTCTAACTTTCTCTCAATTCATCATGTACCTATAATTATCACAAATAACTCCCCATTAGTTTATTTATACATTAAATGGTTAAAATCGATGTACCTATAATTATGCATTCAAAATCGATGTAAATCACCCATTAACAACATTTCTACACTTGAACTGTTACTTATCCACAAGCAACTCACTTAGATACTCAAAAGAATAACTTCTAAAGATGATTAAAGATTAACTAATAGGGATGAATTTTATAGTATTTCTATATTTGTTACAATGTCATTGCATCCCTAATTTGTTATTTTAATGCTTAATTTGTGTTCCTTTTGCGTTTAAATGCATATTTGACCTTAAGGCACAGATACAAGTTTAAAGGGCCTTGTTTTGAGAAGAATTAGAGCAAATTTGGAACTAGAAAACGTGTGGGATCAATTTAAAGACCTAAAGAATCATTTTATAAGGTTCAAGATCAAATTTCAAGGCCATATGACAAACCATGAAGAGTTCAAAAAAAAAAAAGATCAAGACAAGCTCGGTTGAACTCCAGATTTAGTGTAGGTTCTTTTAAGGATGTATTAGGAGCACTTTCAGAACTCTGATTAACCTGAAGTTTTATGGAGAGCTAGATCATGTGAAGAAGCTACATACAAAATTTCATGGCAATCGGAGTTGCATAGGAATAGTTAGAGCAGAAAAAGCGATCAGAGGTCGAAGTTGTCAAATCTCAAGGAGTAAAACAACCCTTAGTAAAATGGCACCTCTAAGCCTTAAAGGATGTTGTTTTACTCTCATACAATGAAAAAAAAAAACATGAGAATGACCTCATTTTACTGTAGCAATATATATATAAAGCAAATGCACATCAGACATAAAGAGAGAGAGGAACCAGTGCCATTCTTCACCATTTTTCTTAGTTTTCTTAGTTTCTTTTCTTAGTTTTAGGGTCTTTCTCTTTAGTTTTTGAAGTTTTTTTCAATTTATGTATTTATATTTCTTGTCTTAGACTTAAATACTCATAGTTTGTTTTTTTTTTTACTGCTCTTATTATTTTTATTGGTTTATTTTTGTAGTTGGTTAATTTGTTTGGATATTATTGTTAAATCTTGATATTTTGGTAATGGAATGCATAGTTTTATTTTCTAGTATCGAGTTTTATTTTTTCAGCATTTTTTTGATTAATTAAATTTTATTTTTGTTTATTTATGATGTTTTTTATTAGTTTTTTCTTTAATGTTGAGTTTATAAATGTTTTTAGGTTTAAATGAGTTTAATTTCAGCTGTTAGCTTACATTATAGGTGTTGCGTTTTCTATTTTATTTTAATTTGTTTGGTCTTTCTTAATTTTAGTGAAATTAGTTATTAAGTAGTTTGGATTTAACTTAGATTAGGTTAAATTGCGGTTTTCATTATTAGTTTTGTTTTTTCTAGCTTTTATTTCCTTTCTTTTAGTATGGGCTTCGTTTATTTAGTTGTTCTTTTTCTTAATTTCGTTATGTTTAGTTAGTGTCCTTTAGGCTTGAACATGTAGGAAGGATTTAGGATGATTAATTATGAAAATGTGAATTGAGTTTGCTTAATTTGGTGTTTTAAAGCTTAGGTTGGTTTTAGACTTTAATTAAATGCCATGGATTAAGTGTTGTCCTTAGGATTGATCACCCTTTAGGTAATTTCCTAATCCAAAAGCTATGGATGAGCTTGTGATACGTAATAATCTATAGCAATCCTCGAAAGTAGCAATAGGTTAGTTGAATTTGTTA
>JAOXYD010148667.1:0-24282 GCA_028565735.1 Pinacopodium congolense
ATGTTTTAGGTTTTTTTTTACTTAATTTCATTTTATTGAGTGTTTTTAAGCGTTGATTTTCTAGCCTGCGTGCTTTTTTAGTGAAATAATGTTTTTTTTTCATTTTTTCATTTCAAAGTTGCTTGTAAGAAATACTTAATAAGAACTGAATGTACGTATTTTAGGTTTATTTGGTGAGTTTTTCAATCATTTTCTTAAGTTTTTGTTATTGTTTCTAGTGGGTTGTGCCTTTTCTTTTTGTTTGGTGCTAAATCTTTTATTTTGTGTGGTCTTCATTTATTTTATTTCAATATATGTATTTAGAATTAGTTTTTTTCCTTTTTCAATTCCTTTGAAGTTAATTGTTTGTGTATGTCTTTCAAATTATATGTTAAGAACACAAGTTAATGTGTTGAAGTCTTTTAAGTGTGTTTGAATAAATTTAAGTGTTCTCTACTTAGTATTTCCTTAGTTTTGTTGTGATTTATTTGATTTTTTAGTGTTTTTTATTTTAATTCTAAGGCAATTCGATGGAAAATCAATTGAATTATGTTAGGACAAGGCTTGGGAGAAGTTTTGCTGCAAAATAGAATTAAAAATCTCCAGAAAAAGAGTCAACAGGGCCAATAAATGGGTTTAGAGCAATCCCCTTATTGATTTGATAACTCTCGTACTAATACCCAGTTGTAGGACTAATATGGTAGACATAACATGGATATCTCCACTCGTCATATTGCTCCCTAGCATGTCGTATTGTTCCAAAAAGACAGTTTTAAAACACTGTGTTTAGTTCAAAATTCTAAAACCCCTCTCTTTAACTCTCCTAAGCGAACCTCACCACTTTTTCTTTTAAATCCCTAGTTCTTACTTGTTTTTGCACCAAATTGAGTGTTCTTGGTCTCATTTTGTCAAAAAATTCATCCTCCATCCATTTCTAACGTGAAATCACTCAAAAAGTGATAGATATTACCCCAAAATCTAGAAAACTATTCAAAATCACTATTTATAAAAGTATGTTTTTCAATTTTCTTTCGTTTTAGGCCTTTATTCCATTAGATTTTTGGTATGCTTACGTTTCAAATTCCATAGACTTTCGATTGATACCAAGTCTGTTACATTTTGTTAACATGGAACTTTTTGATATTTTTTAATGAATTAAATATTCTTCGACAATTCGCCGAAATAATTTTTTTTATTTGTTTGTGTTAGACTTATTTTGCTTCAGTTTTTAAATAGTTTTCGATCAAAATGCCACTTAGTAGCCTTTTCGAACAACAATTGAGAAAGAGACTAGATTTTTAATAGTTGCACATTAGTATAGGTTTTTCCAAGTGTTTGAAATGTGTTTCTTGCATGTTCGAATGAAACTGTTGTGTTTAGGACATAATTTGTGTGTTTTTTATTATCTTGATCCTTATTGTTGATTTTTAAATATTTGCTATTGGTTTGGGGTAAGATTTCATCAATTTGGTGAAGTTATAGAGCATGGCTACATTTTATATTGATTAAGGGACCAAGTGAAGAGCAAAGAAATAGAGCTTTTGAGTTGGAGCTTCTCATAATTGTAGGAAATGCCAAAATTCCCATGAAAATGTGAATTGTTCGACAGAGAAGCCTCACAGGTTAAAAAGTTTTTGAACTATCATGGAATTTTTTGTCATATTTAAGGGCACACAACCCTATGAGTTAACACCGAAAAGATAGTAACATTCCTCTTTGAGCTAAAAAAATGATTGGAGGCTTGGAGAGGTAGAGAATCAAGATCAACACTCCATTTTAGCCAAAGAAAACCTCAGGTATAGAAATTACGGATTTGGAGAAAGAAGAGAAGATCACTAGCTTCATTATGTTTTTATGCCTTTTCTCTTTTAATATATTTTGCATGGATTTTGTAGTAGTTGGGAGTGTTATTGACATTAGGAGTGGCTAAACTTACTGTAAAGATTGTTTTTGAACTATTTTTTAAACTCATACCTTTTAGTTTGAATGAATTAATGCTTTTGATAAATGTAATGTTTAAACCTTGCCTAATATTGAGAAATTAAGTTGGTTAATTTATGTAGGGTTGCATAAATATGATTGGAACCCTATAAACCTGCATTTATAAAGTTAATTAATTAGTTAGAGAGGGATCTTGGTTGATTTGTTGATTATCCATAATTTAGTTTCGTAACTAACTAAACTTATTGGACTAATTTTGTAGAATGATAAATTGAAAAATTAATTCTATCTAATTTGTTTAGGGACATTTGATTGCACTTTGAGAGAGGATGATTAAAACATTAGAAAATCTCGAGTAAAGCATATTTCAATCAAAAAGGCCGGAGGGAGATAAAATAGGGAAAAACTAATCTTTAACCTTTAATCTTGAAATCTAAAGTTTCTTTGTTTTGCTTTATTAGTTGTTCATTGCTAGTGTGTTTGAGTTAGTTAACTTCTTAGTTTTTATTATTTGAAATTGAGTCCTAAAAAAGCATAACCTGAATTAAGTCGTGACTAAGTACAATCTCTGTGGGATGATATCTTCTTCTATTCAAATTATACGACTTGTATACTTGTGATGTAGCATAAAACTAGTTTTGTTTTAGCACAAATACTTTTGATCCAGCTCAATTCACCATGAGAGAAATTCAGATTGGTTCGCATCCCACCACAGTAACAACTTCGTTTATGAATGCTTTTCATGTTGACGTTTCCAGTGCTCAAAACACATCTAGAGGCTCAAGTTGATGTTTCAAGTCCTTTTCTTGTGCTAGGCTGGGAGGTACTTATTAGTTTTTCAGGGCTTGCTTATCCAGACTTAGTTTGTAAATTCTTTACGAACATTAAAGAAAAAAGACAACGAGTATGATAGAAATTAACAATTTTGTTAGAGGTATCTCTATCACTTGACTCATGCTTTTCTCGATAGATTTTTTAGTGTATCTAATGAAAGGTAAGTTTATGTTAGGGCAAGAGACTCGTTTAATGGAGATTCAATAGGTTCGGATCTTAACTTTTGAGTTGTTAATGCTATTGCCGCCCTAGGATTAATTAAGGAAAATAAACATGCCTATTCTTTCACACTCTTAGAAGTAAGGAAGCAGTTATTGATGCTCTTTTAAGTTTCAGTGTTGTCCCTAAGTTGATTTTTTTGAACGAAGTTAGGCCTAATGATGCCTACATTCTCTATAAGATAGTTTATGGGTTAAGAGTTCTTCCAGGGATACCATTGGCCAGCTTTATCATCACCTCCTTGAGGGAGGTGGTGAAGATGGACAAATCGAGCAACACCTTCTTCTTTCCAAGTCTATTGAGTAGGATCATTCAAGCATTAGGAGTTTATGTGGATTATGAAGTATCAGTGGATAAGGGACATTATACTTATATCAACATCAGCACACTGAAGTTATGGAAGTTTTCTTGAGTACAAGGACCATGGCGTCCATCAGAGGAGGGTGAGCTACCTAAGGCTCCACCCACTCCTAATGCTCTAACAGAAATTAAAGAGGAGATAGGTGAGGCTTCATTTGAGGCTACACCGAGTGTGCATCCACCTCATCGATATTCACCTACCATAGCACCTCCATAACCTATAGACATCCCATAGATATCGATATTTGAGGCTACTTATGACTATCTTATTGAGGATGGAGTCTTGGCGACGGATGCTTGTTTTGATGAGTTCATATTTCTCATGGATAGCATGGACTCTAACTTATCATGCCTCGAGGAGGATCAGACAGCTCACGATGACGATAGCCTACTTTTTAATTGTTTTAGACGGATTGTTCACACAATTGGTTTTAGGATATTTGTTTTTGTTGTTTTGTTTAAGTATGTTTCTCTTTGACTTTAGTAATGTAGGTTTCTGTTTAAATGCATTTAAGATTTAATATCATTAATTAATTATATAACATTTCCATAAGTCATTATATTTTTAAGGATGAAGAAAACATTTCCAATAATAGTGTTATTAATTTTGGATTAATTTTTTTATATTTATATCCAATTATTCCATTGATGATGACTTAATTTGCTTGAAGACAAGAAAACTCTTAAGTGTGTGGGAATTATTAGTTGTTAAATTGATTGAGTTTTTATTGATTATTTATTGAATTACAACCCTTAATGTAGTGTTTAAATCTCCAATTAATGTTTTATAATGTTTAATTTTTGAGAGATGGAGATTATTTGGTGAATTAAGAATATTGGAATAAGAAAAGAGTCAAATTGTCACATTTCAAAACTAGTGCATGGGTTTAGCTAGACCATCGTATTTCTCCTTAAGACCCCCATAAAGGATTGGTGATTTAGGACCAATTCGGCAAGCTCAAATTGCCTTCTTGCCTTTAGTTAACCAACTGTATTAGAGGTTAGATAGAAATATCCACCTCAAATCTCCATAATTAAAGCTTAGACATTTTCTCCATCAATTCAGTTATATCCTAGTATCAAGTGGGAGTCTAGAGAAGCTGAAAAAAGCCAAGAAAACACAAGTACACGCATTCAATTAGAGCCAATCAGATTTGAGTTTCGTAAGAGAGGCTATTCCTTCTCTCTTAGTTTTTCTTGTAGTTCTATACCTTTAAAATTTTTAATTTGAGTTTTTATATGTTTTCAAAGCTTAAGAATTTTATAGGAGCTTTATTTAGATATCTTTTTAACCTCTAAACTTATTATTTTCGCACATAAATTTAGACTTGTCAAAATATGTCACTTAAGTTATGTATTTTATATGCTTTAAGCAATATGTGTGGCTAAATTATTTTTATGTCAATGATTGGTGTCTTAATGATTTAAGAGAGCTTAAAGGCATGTAAAATGATCTAATTTTTGTTTATTGAAATTCTGGAAGTTCTGATATTAAGTTGGCAGCTTAAAATTATAACTTATTATAATATAACCTTGAGAAATCAACTTTGTTTAATGGAAAAATCAATAATCAACACAAATTAATTAATGAATGATAAAACTTAGCTTTTTGTGACAGTTAGTGATACGAGATTGTAAATCTAGAAATAAACTTCTTGAAATTAAAGCCTATTAACTTGATGTAAAGCATAACCAAACTTTAAATTAAGATTAAAAGAGAAAAGGCATAAGTCTTAACCATGGATTTTCTTTGAAATTGTGGAGGAACATTAAATCAACCTTTCGAATTGTTTGACTCTTAATTAAATCATTAATCACTTAATCCTTAGCCATTTTCCATAATTTGTTAATTTTCAGTAATTTAGAATCCATTTCTAAACTCAAAATTTCAAGGTTTAAAGTAAGTTAGGATAAGTTAGTAATTTTCATCTTTTAATCAATTGTTTTCAATTTCATAAATAATTGTAATCCAATGAATCTAGTAATTATCCATTTTCTCCCAGGGCTTTGACACTTGGAGTCCTAAATATACTCCATTATATTACTTTTGCAATATGTGCACTTGCTTTTCACCTTAGTTTTCAAAGTAAAATCATTCAGAAGCCTTCCAAATTTCATAATCACATATCCAACACATCAACAAAAAACTAGATAAAAGATATGCAGAATTCAAGATTAATATTGGTTTTAACAATACATGTCATAAAGAAGTTAAGTTATTCAAGAGCATCAATGATGATCCCCTCTATCTTCTCTCTTTATGATGTTTATTATTATTTTTAGGATGTTTTGAAAAAAAAAATTCTTGTAGGATTTAGATTATTATAAACCCTAAGATGGAGTATACATTGTTTTCTTTGATTCTTATGAAATTCTACATTTTTTCTTGAATTACCTGTAGAGATAATTGAGATTGAGTTTTAAAATTTTGTGACCGTGAAAAATTCAATATCAAATATATGATTTCAAATGTTTAGATTGACCAAATAAATTATATAATTATATCCACCCTAGACGATGGACCTTGCATGGGGTCCTTAACCATAAGCTTAAAAGAGATGTTTGGATTAGGTGTGAACATAATAAAAAAATAGTTTCCATAGAAGGTAGTAGTGCATTCAATTGATGAATTGAGATAGTACAATCAACTGTGTGGTTTATTAACTTGAATAAGAATTGCTTGACATGACTGTGAGCTTATAATTGAATTTAAGGAACCTACGATCTAAGCTAATCTAGGAAATGCATTACTCTAGACCAAGGTGATAAATACACAGGTCTTAGGGAGATTAATATCCTAAATCCTAACTACAATATTATTGGTCAATTCGTTATTCGACCATTTTTTAGTTTCCTAGAATATAAAGATACAAATTTTTTATAGTGCGGTCCTCCTATATCAACACTTGGATTCATTATAGCTATACTTCATAATGACATGTACATTTACTTCATTGTATATTATGGTATTATTATTGTGATTCTTGGTTTACTTTCTTTAAAAAACTTAGGTACATCTAAACACGATCAACAAATCACCCTTGCTTAATGGTAATATACTTTTAGAGTGAAAAATTGAAATGAGAATTTTTTATGGGAAAAAATTAAATATATTTAAGGATATTTCAACTAGACCTTATGTTCCTTTTAAAGTAGCATTTTAGTTATAAAGAACTTGTTTCACTAAATGGTAGGATTCATTCTACAGAGTTATTATAACTAGATCCATGGGTGAAAAAAAGTTCAGAAGGGGCTTGAAGGAGAATAAATCTGGGAGAAGCTCCAAGTTAGACCTCTTTAGGTGTCAAGTAAAAAGCATGGTGCTACTTTGCTAACTTGTTTAGAGATGATACCATAAGTAAATGGGTAGTAAACTTGAGTTCAACAGATATCATCCTACACGAATTAGATTTAGTCATCTAATGATTCAGGTTACATTTTGATAAAGGAAAAAAAATAAATAGAAAGAACTAAAAATTAACTAAATTAAAAAAACCTAACAAACTGAAGAAAAAGTGTAGGAATTTAGGTAATGCAAGATTAAAAATTGGGAATCACTTTTATTATTTTCTTTGCTATTAATCTTATTAATTCAATTGTATTTGTCCCAAGATATCCTAATGCCTTAGCCACCCTCTCTCAAGGTGTAGCTAATTTTTCCTAATTGAATAAAATAGAAATAGTCTTGCAATCCCTTAATCTATAAAAACTTTCCTAAATATACAACTACATTTGAAGCAGTCCTATAGGCAATCTATTAATCAACTAATGTCTCTATTTAATCAACTAATAAGCCTAATATTTATAAGTATATTGAGCATCAACCTTCATTGTACACCCAACACAAATGACCGAGCTTAATCACTCAATTTATTGGAAGGTTTAACCATGATAAATATCATAAACATCTTTTCATTGAATTACAAAACAAGAGTTCTTTAAAATAATTCAAAAAGTAATTCCTATATAAAAATATTCATTTGCACATAATGTTAATAAACTCAACAACACCGATATTTTCAATGCCATAGAATAGAAAAGAGAAGAACAAAAGAAATAGATAGTTTGTATTTATAACACATTAAGAATAGATTGCTAGCACTCCATCAATTTAATATCTTATACATGAACTAAACAATGTCAGATTTGAGCTCGATACTCTTTTGAAAATAAAATGAAAAGAGTTAAATGATGATGACGAGTGAGAAGAGTCCTTCCATGATTTTGTATAAAAATCCATCAAAGATAAATGACTAATGAAATTCCTTAATCCTTTGTACAATTGGTACTTTAGATTTATATAATGCATTAACTAACATGGGAGCCAACATAAATCTCTTGTCAACTAAATTGGTTCATGAATTAGGACTAGAGATCCTAAAGCCTAATGCATTAACTAATGAACTGAAAAGAAATTAACTATCAGATTTGAAGATGAATTAATTATTTTTTCCATTTCTAAAATTGTTAAATCATCCTTGAATAAAAAAAACATACATTTTCCTTTAATAGTATGACTGATATAGCTTTGGGTGCTTTATAAAGGAAAAAAAAATATGAATCCTTATAGATTGATTTATTCATGATGTCAATCGTTGAGCATTAAAGAGATAATTATGTCTAACCCTTAATGTAATGGTGCTAGATGAATGAATGAAGGAAGATAAAGTAGGTATAATGACCCCAAAAAGCAAGAACAAGAAGAGAAAGAAGGTTCTGGAAAAGAAAATTCATAATATTTTAAAAAGATAAAGGTCATCGAGCTAAAGACGTTAAATAAGAACTTAGTAGAGGTAACCCAATGTTCTTAATTTCCATTTAGTTTGTTTTATATTTTTTAATTTTTAATTTTTATGACTATATCTAACCTTTTCTAAAAATTTTTGTAGTATTTACTTTTAGGTAACAATAATAAGATCTAATCATCAACTTCAGATGTTTTTCTAGATATTGAATGGACTCTAATTCACCACAGTCATGCCTACAAAATGGGTTTCACTATTTAAGGATGTGTGATTCTCCTTTCCTCTTTTATATTTCACATACATTATTTATTTTGATCCTTCAGATTCAGGATAATTTTCTTCTTTTGGGGGGTGGGTGGGGGAGGTTGGGGAGTAGAACATGGTATTTTTTATCAATTATTACTACATTTCAATTGTTATGAGTTCAAAACGAATAACTTCAATTTTATATCTTTAATTTCTGAAATTCTAGGTTAAATATTAATTGTAGCATTTTAATTCCATATAAGTTTTATAATTTGTTAGAATTATACAATATTAGACTGATTTCTAACCTAAAATGTTTTTCTTTCTCTTCTTTTTATTTTTTTAATTGCATGTGTTTTAGGTACACTAGGTTTATAATATCAAGTCTATTGTGGTGTTTCATGTGGAATGTCTTGTGAATTGGGAATAGGATAAAATTTAATGGAAATAAGTGCACATGTGGTGTAATGAAGTGAGAAAAAAGTTTCACTTCACTAATTTTACATCAGTGAACAGGCTAAAATATTTTAGGCGAGCTCTTAGCCATTTGTGATTGTAACCTAAGTAATTAAGGGTGTTCAAGACAAAATATTTACATTTGCATAAAAAGGCTATATGTCATTTCAAATAAGCCAAAAAGTGTAACTAAGTTGAGTAATCAAGGAATACTGACAACAAAATATTTTGCATTACGTCAAAAGATGTGGTGAAATCTAAACAAAATTACTCCAAATGAACCTAAATTGCACTTTGGGTTAATTGTAACATCATTGAACAAGTGATGAATTGGTGAGGAGCTCGAGAGAAGTGAGACAAGGGATGTTCTTTCTCCTTATCTCTTCACTTTGGCCATAGAAGTATTGGTTTGGTTGATCTCCAAGGCTGGTAATCTTGATGCTTCCTTTAAGTTTCACTCTAAATGCAAGGCTCTGTGGATTTGGTCACTCTCCTTTGTTGGCCATCTTATAGTTTTTTCTAAGGCAGACCCTTATTCTATCAGCTATCTGATGGCAGTACTACGTAGTTTCCAAGTCTTGTCTGGATTGGAGATTAATAAGGAAAAAGGCCAAATGTTGAAAGCCAAAAGTTCTACTCCCATAACAACTTAATGGTCTTCCAACTTAAGCTTCAAATTAAACCGATTAGCTTTCACATAGTTAGGTTTGCCAATTTCCTTTAAGCATCGAAGTAGAGCTGACTTTTCAATGCTTCTTGAGAAAATTCATTCTCACCTCTCAGTTTGGAGTAACAAACATTTTTCCACAGTAAGAAGAATTCAACTCCTTAATTTTATCAATAGTAGCATGCATATATACTGGTATATGCACATTGTATTTCCTACCAATGAATTTAAGTCCATCGAACAACCTATAAAGCAGTTTCTCCGGTCTGGTTACTCGTCTAAGAGGCATATCGCAAAGATTACATGGAGTGAAGTATGCACTACACTTGATGAATGTGGCCTTGGACTCAACTCAGTTATTCCAAGCAATAAGACCCTTAGGACTAAACACATTTGACGGATTTTTAATGATAAGGAGGCTCTATGGAGCAAATGGATACGTAGTCATTACCTGAGAAATCAAAGCTTCTAGACTTTGTAATCTAGGCATGATACGTCGTGGGCAATGAACTTCCTACTCCAATTCAGGCAATAGATAAGACCTTTCATTAAAATAACAATTGGTAAGGGCTTATTGATTTCTTTCTGGCATGATTGGTGGTATTTTCTTAGTCCATAGTCAAATTTTCTTGCTCTTGATGTGCTTAAGGCTGTGATTCCCTCTCAAATTTTAGTTCATCAAGGCTTTCATGATTTTTCTCATTAGATTCTGCAACCACCTACCTCAACTATAAACAATGACCTTCTTAATCTTCAACATCATAGTAGCCGTCCTAACAAGTTTATGTAATCAAGCCACCAATCTAGTAATTGGTCAAATCTATCATATACGGAGTCGAGCAGACCTAAATTTAGGGGCATCGTTTTTTTTTTTTCAACATGCCTCCCATGGACAATTTCCTACAATTGAATGGCTTTCCAGATTCATGAATATTTCATCTAGTTGCCTTTATGTAATCACTACATGAAAACTCATATCCATCTATTCATAGAATTCAGTTACTCTTAACAACTTTGGAATCCAATTCAGAATCTTTGCTTCATCGCCTCTTCTATAATTATTTTATTTGGCATTATGGACTGGTTTCATTAACAAAACTAGTTAACCACAACTAATCGAACCTTGAGTAAAATAATTTTGGCCACCATGATTTATTATATATGGAGGCAATGTAATGAGAGTCTTTTTAATAAAACCTATTTTTTCTACAGATTACTTATTGCCCCAGTTGCTAATCCACATCAGGTTGCATATTGTTACTCATCGCCTTTAGGAATCATGTAGTGAAATGTATAAGAAAAGATGGACAATTAGTAACTAATCTGGTATGATTTGCTCTCCCTCTTTCTGCACAGGCGTTATCTAAATTTTACTTCATGATTTTTAGAGATTTCTTCGGTTGGGTTAGTGCTTTTGTTTTTCTCGTTGTTTAGTAATCTTGTTGATTGTGGTTGGCTTCCTTTTTAACTGCTCCTGATGTACATACACTTTTAGTGTTTAATCTAAATTCTTTATGTTAAAAAAAATCATTGAACAAGTTTTCATGACAAGCTATATAAAACAAGTTAGATGCTGTGCATTATACATAGAGGGTTGCCTATGTACTAATAGTATGATTATATGTGATAATAAAGTTTTTATCATTAAATAATTGCGATTTGTCAACTATATTAAAAGCATTGATTAAATGGATGATGAAGTTGTTACTTTATGATATCCAAATTTATAGGTATTTTAAGAATTATTCACTGATGATTATATTGAGTTTAAAGGAGAACTTTATGTTATTCATGTGCATATTAAGTCAAACTCTTTAAATGAGATGTTGCTGATATGTATTCTATGTTTGATCACGTTTTATATAAATTTAAAGAGAAATTGAACGTCTATCAAGCTAAAAGAGATATGGGGGCATCTTGGGAGACTCCATATAAAATTTCATGGCCAACACATGAATGACAGAAGAGATATTACTTAAAAAACTAAGAGGAGCACAAAGATGGAGAGATCACACATAGGATCATGTTTGTGAGTCCTCCATCCTTAGCCATTAATTTTTGGTGGAAATAACCACAGTCAAAATCACGGTTTTGATTATGGTTGTAATAGTTATATGTAGACCTTTGTAAGTAAGGTGCTTTAGGTTATTTTGGACATTTTCTTACCTCTAAACACATCCTTGAAACCACTAAGGAAAAGAACTCAAGTTCTAAGCCATCTCTAAAGACTTTGTTCACAATATTGAAGGGGAAGTGGCGTCAAACACATAGAGAATTCAAGATCATGATTAGTTTTAGCAATAAATATGAAAAACAAGATAAGAGATTCAAGATCTTTACTAATGAACCTCTCTATCCTATCCTTGTTTAAGATATTTATTACTACTCCTTAGATGGATTGCAAGAAATGACTTGTAGGTTTTGGATTATTATAATCCCTAAGATGAATATACTTTGTATTCTTCAATCTATTGTGAATTTCTTGATTTTTTAAAATTACTTATGGAGTTAATTAAGATTCACATTTGAATGTTTGTGATTGTGATAAATTGAATTCCAAGTATATTATTTCATATGTTTAGATAAACAAAATAAAATATACAACTAAATCAACCACAGGTGATGCATCTTGCATGGAGTCATTGAACATGGGCTTACCTAATGATAGGAATGAGTTTTATCATATTTTTGTATGAAAATTTTCTTAATTTCATTCTTATTTCTGTTTCAAAAATGCTTAATTTGTGTTATGTTATTTTTAATCAATAGGCTACCCCTTTTTGATGAATTCTGAATTAAGAAATGAAAAGATGAACTCAATTACGGAGCATAAAGCCAAATGTTACTTCAATTACGAAAAAAGAAAGAAAAAAGCTTTTAATAAAGATTTCGTACAAAACGAAAGCAAAATAAGTGTTTAAGTAAGGAGGAAGCTTTTTCGGAATTAATCATGTGTCTTACTCTTTTATGCCTTAAAAAAACATTTCTAAAAGAGAAAGGGAGGAGGATTTTAAAAGAATGAAAAAGCTTGGAAAAAGGCTTTTTAAAAAGAGTAAAAACGTCATAAAAAAGAAAAAGCAAAGGATGGGAGGCTTGGATAAGTGGGACATGTGTCCTGATCTATTAAGTCAAAACCAAGGAACATTTGAAAAGGATGGTTTGAAAAAAAAAACGGCAAAAAAAATGATTTATGAAGAAAGTTTAAAAGGATGAGAGGGAACCTAGTCCTAGGAGAAAAAGGACAAAAGCTTTAAAAGCGTTCCAAGGGAGTGGATCTTTTAAAATGCTCTAAGAAGGATGGTAGCAAAGGATATAAGAATGGGGGAGGGGGTGGTTTAGATTGTAGCAACTTTTTTTTTGCCTTCAAGAGGATCTCCCCCTACCATTTTCATTTATTTTTTATATTATTTACATTACGAGTATTTTATTCAATTTTTCTTCATATTTTCCTTACTTTAGCATTTTTTCGTCATTTCATGCATATTTTTCCACTAGCTTTTGTTGTTTCTTTTTATTTTTAAAACATTTTTGTTCAAGTGGCCGAGTGCTTTCATTTTCATGTCAGTTTATTACTTTCCAAGTTATAATTTTTTAATTATTTTTATGTCTTTTTATTGTATGAATTTTATATTTTTATTAATGAATGGCATTATTTAATTTTCCAATAGCTTTTTCTTTTATTTCTAACCCTTACTTGTATTATTTTAGTTTGTTTATTGTTTGTTTATCATTTGTTTTAGTTAATTTCAAAATGTTAACTTAGTTTTGGTTGGGTCAAAAGGTATAGATGGGATTTTAGATGGATAATTTTGAGAATTAATTAGGCATTGTGACTTAGGTCAAGGTTGAGTTGGAATTCTAGTGAAATAACATGAATTATGGATAGGATTGATCACCCTAAGTATAATTTCTAGTTCAATTTCTAGGAATAAGCTTGTGATACGTATTTGTCATAGTGATATTCGAGTGTAGCAATAGGTCAATTGGTTTTATCAATGAAGTTCACTAGTTAATCTAGGATCCCAATTCTCTAAGTTAACTTAAATAATTAATCTAGGATCCTAATTCTCTAAGTTACATAATTTGAGGTTATGAGATTATGGCTTATGTTAGTTGTATTATAGCTTTTAATTCTATTGCGCTATTAAATCCAGAGAGCTTGTTCTAGGTTGGCGTGTACTTAGGGATATTTTAAGAGCTTGTTTGATTTATCTAAACTAGTAGGAACTTAGGATTCAAGAGCTTGTTTAGTTCTATAGGCTAGAATTTTATACTAATCATAGTATATATATTTCGTTAATCAATTATAAGTCTTAAATCCTAGATATATCTTCTACCTAGTCCTCTTTTATTGTTATCTGTTTCTTTCTATTCTTCATCCTTGGTGTATTTTATTTTTGCTTATTATATTTTCTAATGTCTTTGCAACCATTGTATTTCAATGCATCCCTAGGAATAGCCTATAAACATAACCATCTCTTTATAACATCGACCCTAACTTGCCCTGTTGCATAATTAATTTGATAGTTAGGTATTTTAATTATTTTGGGAGCTCGTGATAGCTCTACCACATAAGATCTTAGGATTAAGTGTAAGATTAATAAAAATAACAAGTTCCACAAAAGTTAGTAATGCATTCAATTGATGAATTGAGATAGAGTGATCTACCACTTAGTTTATTAACTTATATGGGAAATGCATGATTTGACCATGAGTTTGTAAGTCAATTTAAGGAACCTACAATCTAAGGTAATACAGAGAATACATTAAATAAGAGCAAAGTTATTTAAGGGGATTAATAATCAAAATCCTAACTTTAATGTTATTGGATAATTTGTTGTTATTGTCTTCAGAATAATTTTGTCTATTTTTTATTTCCTTTTAATCAATCAATCATTCAACCATCATTAAAGGGACTAGATAATAAAAATAGAAATTAATTAGTAATGTAGTCCTCATGGAATGATACCTAGATCCATCATAGCTTTACAACACAACAATAGCTACATTTGGTGTGTGATGTTGTATTGTTAGTGTGATTCTTGATTTATTTTCATTTGAAACTTAAGAATGTACATAGACCACCTAGCCTTAATGGTAATGACTTTTTAGAGTGGAAAGTTAGAATGAAATTTGCTTTGATGGGTGAAAATTTAGATTTCTATAAAATTATTTCAAATGGCCCTTATGTTCCATCTAAAACTGTTAATGGTCAAAAAGACACCAAACTAGGAAAAATAGGTATGATGTCAATGATAACAAACTTTTTTCATTAAATAAAGATGTCATGTATATTTTTTCTTGTGTTTTAGGTCAAATGTTTCTAATAAAGTTTTTATTTGCAATTAAACTAATGAAATTTAGTGTAAGTTAGTGAACATCCATGTAGGTGTTGATGATGTAAAAGAAGTTATGAACGAGAAAAAGGAAGAGAAGTTTAAGAAAATTAAAGAAAAGGCACCAAACATATGCCTAATGTCCAGTACTAATATTAAGGTACATTTTTCCTTTAAATCTTTAAAATTTAATGATCATAGTGATGATTATAATGTTGATGATGATAATGATAATGATTTATCATATGATAAGTATGTTAAGTGTTTAGAGATTGTGATTTCAAAATGAAAGAAACTGTCTTTTAGGCATAGGTAAGTGTTAAAGAAATTGAATGACTAAATGATTGAAAATGATAGGTTGAAAAATGAAAATAAAAATTAAAAATGAAGTGCATTATATGATGGAATCTAGAAGTGAAGATGATGTTGCTCACAAAAATCATATAGATTAGTTGGTACATGAAAATGTGTCCTTGAAAAAGGGAATAGATACCCTTGAGGAATCTTCCTCACAATTTAGAAAGGGCAAAGAAAAATTAAATTGCATACTTGAATTCCAAAAGGCTTCTACTGATAGGAATGATTTGAGATTCACTCAAGGGAATGCTTATAATAATGGAAAGAATCACATGTGTAAAGGGAAAGAAATTAGAACATGAGAATGTGCCTAAGCCCTCATTTGAAATTTTAGATTCAATTTATAGACTAAAAACTAAGTAAAGTCATTATGCATTCATATATAGGCTTAGAGCCAAAACTAAGGGGAATGTGCATCAAGGTAAAAGTAAGAACAAATTTTATAGGAATGTGCAATCATAAAATAATGTACATAGACCTCAAGTTAAGGGAAGAGTTTTAACCCTTTCCCATGTTTCCCCATGCACATACACAACCCTAGGGGTAGGTCATATTAATATGCAAGCAGGGATTTTTATTAAGGAAAGAATAGACATGAGATTAAGCCTTACTTTAAGAAAAACGAAGTGGTACATGCATAAACCCATATATAAATAGAATCACATCACATTCATATTCTAGGAATCATTATGGTCATGGGAGAGCATATGGGAGACCTAAAAATACATTTATGTCTCAGTGTAGGCAATTTATGAAAATATATTCAAATGCTTGGTAGTTGTGCATTTATTTGTTTTGTCGTAAGCTAATTAGCATGTGTTTATTGCATGTTATGTTCATATTGTTGCGTTTTAGGACTTATTTTGTGTGTTTTTCTTAAGTTTGATCTTCATGGTTGTTCTTTCCATGTTTAATATTGGTTTAGGGTAAGAATTGATCATCAATTTTTTTGAGCTAGGGTATCAAAGAAGAGAAGAGAAGTGGAGAAGCTGAAAAACAACATCCCACAATCATGGGATGGGGTCTAATTTCCACGATGCTGGGATTTGCAGTCAGAAGGTTACCCAGGGTTCACTTATTTTTAAGATTTTATGACTTAATATGTCTTATATAAGGGCATACATCCCTAGGCCACCAAATAATAGACAGAAAGCATTCCTCTTTAAGCTAAAAACAAGTTTTGAAGCTAGAGAGAGGGAAAAATCAAGATCATCTCTCCATTTTTGGCAAAAAACACATCAACACCCAGATTTTCCAAATTTGGGCAAAGAAGAGGAGAAGCTTATTTCATTTAATTTTTGTTTTTTCTTCTTCTACTATCTTTGTTATGGATTTTGTAGTATTTGAGAGTGTGATTAATATTATGAGTGGCTGAATATATTGTAGAGATTGCTTTTGAACCCCTACATTGTTGTTGTGAATGCATGAGTGCTTTTCATGATTGTTGAGCTTATACCTTACAATATGTTGAGAGATTGAGTGGGTTAATTTGTGTAAGGCTGTACAATTAGAGTTGGCACCCTCTAGACCTGAGTTTCATCAAGTTAATAGATTATTTGGAGAGAGATATTGACTAATTAGTTGATTACCCATAGGATAGCCTCATAACCAGTTAAATTGGTGAACTGGTTTTGTAGATTGAGAGATTGCTTAATCCATTACATTTAATTTGGCTATGGACATTTAATTACATCTTGAGAGAGGGCAACTGAAATATTTGGACATCTTAGGTGAGGCATAATTTATTAAATAAGGTAAGGAAAAATTAATCTCTAATCTTAGATCTTGAGTTCCAAGTTTCTACACTGCTATTATGTTATTTTTTCATTGTTATTTGTTTGATTTAGTTTGTTTTTTAGTCAATATTATTTAAATTTGGGTCTTGAACAAAGTACAACCTGAATTAAATGGTGTCTAAGAGCAATCCTTATGGGATCGATATCTGTTTTTTACTACAAGTTACGACCTATATCGTTATGGTTTTGAGCCTAAAACAAGTTAGATATTTTTATGAAATTCATCAACAAATTTTTGGCGTTGTTGCGGGGATTTGTTTTTTAGCATGTTATTTAGTTTGGGCTACTTTGATTTGAGAGTTACTGATGCTTTTCCTTATGTATTTGTAAATGCATGAACACAAGGAGCACAAAAAGGTCTACCAAGCTCGGGGAAGAAGAGTTATTAGACATCATAAGACACGAAAGATAGCTAAGAAGAGCTAAGCACCATGAGACACCACAAAGAATTATGGAAGAAGAAGGAGAACAAGGAGGAGCTAAGTACCTACACTACAAGCAAATGATTTTGAAATGAATCTTACACTCCTTAATATACTTCAAAGTAGTGTGTAGTTCTATGGACTACCCAATGAAGATCCTAACGCCCATCTAGTTAATTTTTTGGAGGTCCATGACACATTCAGGTTCTATGGGATGCTTGATGTTGTTGTGAGGCTCAAATTACTTCCATTCACTTTGAGAGATCTGGCAAATGCGTGGTACAACTCACTTAGTTGAACTCGGATAACATGGGAGTAAGTAGCCTAAGCCTTCCTTGCTAACTATTTTCCCTTAACCAAGATAACCAGGATCATCAAGGAAATCACAACCTTTCAATAGAATTATAGGGAGTCATTATATGAAGTGTGAGAGAGGTTTAAAGAGTTGCAAAGAAGCTGCCCACACTACAACCTTCCAAGGGAGTTCTTGCTGCATACATTAGATAATGGAGTTTATTAGAACACAAGGGGGCCCACAAATGCAGTTGTTAGGGGATCATTGATGAGGAAAACCATTAATGCAGTTTATAAACTTTTGAAGAGTGGGACAAAAATAGTTGTATGTGGTCAAGTAAGAAGAGTGGACTTGGAAAAAAGGAGTAAAAAGGGATGGTACCAGTTGATTTAGTAACAACATTACAAGCTTAAATGACAGCCCTCACCAAGCAAGGGGCATCTTCATCTATAGTGAAGGCCATGGAACTTCACTTTTAGTTTTACGGACAAGGTAACCGTGATGTAGCTGAATTTTTCTTATTGATAGCTAGTGGCACATAATAGGTAAACTACTTGGGCCAACCATAAAGAGCGAACAACTAATACTCCAACACTTATAATCTTGGGTGGAAAAACCACTCCAATTTTTCTTGGAGTTCTATCAGTGCAGGTGGCCAAGTGAGGGAACAAGGACCTATTGGATTTCAATAAGATGATGGATTTGTTGAGCTTTAAGTTAACAAGCCCAGAGGAGACTTAAAAGCAAATAGAGGAGAATCAGAAGAAGATGGAGGCCAAGTTTAACCAAATCATTAGGAATAATACCTCATATATCCATAACCTTGAAGTACAGGTAGGTCAACTTGCAAATGCTTTGTCTTTTAGAATTGCAGGAAGCCTACTAAGAAATAATGAAGCCAAACCAAAGGAAAAAATCAAAGGAATCACACTTAGGAGTGGCAAACAGCTGGAGGAGCTAAGTGTCCAAAAGGAGAGTGAAGCAAAAGAGAATGTCAATGAAGTAAAAGAAGACAATGTAAAAGGAAGGGGAAGAAGATGGCCATATGTACCACCACTACCCAACAAGCCTAAGAGTCTTTATCCCTAGAGGGTGAGGAAATACCAAGTACATGCTTAATTATCCAATTTTTTGGAGAAATTGAAGAACATCCAGATCCATTTGTCTTTGGTGGAGGTATTGGAATATATGCACAAGTATGCAAAGTCTCTTAAGGACATATTGATGCACAAATGCACTTAGGAGGATAACCAAATAGTGACCTTGACTTAGAATTGTAGTTCTATCTTCTCAAGAAAGATGCCTTCAAAACTACGATCCAGGTAGTTTTACTATTCCATATGTTATTGGTGATTTTGAATTCTCAAAATATTTATGTGATTTAGGTGCAAGTATTAACTTGATACCTTTATATATTTTTATGAAATTAGGATTAGGAGAAGTCAAGCCAACATCCATTTTCGTTTAGCTTGTGGATCAATCCATGAAGAGGTCATTTAAAGTTGTGGAAAATGTGTTAGTAAAAGTAGATAAATTTATTATTCCTGTTGATTTGGTTGTGTTTGATTTTGAGGAAGATAGAAACTATCCCTTTTTTTTGGTAGGCCCTTTATGAATACAAGTAGGGTATTACTGGATGTGCAAGAAGGAAAATTGATTTTGAGAGTTGGCAATAAGAAGGTTAAGTTCAATATGCGTAAATATGTGAAGAAGCCAATAGATGGTAACGAATACATGAAGATTGATGTTATGGATGAGTATGTGAAGGAGGTTGAAGAGGAAGTTGGTGAATTTATTGAAGACAATAGATATGAGAGTATGGGTGAAGAGGAGAGATGTGAGGAAATTGAGTAGGAGAGATTAGACAGAATGGATGCACCTTTTTAGGTAAGGACAACACTCTACCCATTATTATCTCCAACCAATTGGATTGTGAGCAAGTAGAGAAGGTGGTAGAGACTATGAAGAAAAGGATGAGAACCATAGGGTGGAAAATTTATGATCTTAGGAGAATTAGCCCAAATGTGGTGGTGCGTAGGATTAACCTTGTGAAAGGATGCAAAACAATAAGGGAGAGACAAAGGAGGTTAAATATAAACATACAAAAGGTTGTATAGAGTGAAGTGATTAAGCTTTTAGATGCGAGTATCATTTACCCCATTTTAGGGAGTGAGTGGTGCAATGTGTGCCTAAGAAGGATGGCATGATAGTGATCGAAAGTGAGAAGGGTGAGCGTGTATTGGCTATAGGAAACTTAATTTGGTTACTAAGAAAGACCATTTTCCCTTACCTTTTATGGATCAAATGATTGAGAGGGTAGCTGGCCATGATTTTTATTGTTTTCTTTATGGATATTCAAGATACAATCAATTGTTTATTTACTAGAAAAATATAGAAAAGACCACTTTCACATGCCCTTATAGGACTTTTATGTAATACACCTACTACATTCTGAAGGTGCATGATGGCCATTTTTTAGACATGAATGAGGACTTTATAGAGGTATTTATGGATGACTTCTCTGTCTTTAGAGATTATTTTGATTATTGTTTGCTTAATTTAGATAGAGTGCTTCAAATATGTGAGCAGTGTCATCTATTCTTAAATTGGGAGAAGTGTCACTTAATGGTGCAAAAGGGCATTGTATTAGGCCATAAGATCTCACACAAAGGTATTGAAGTCGATATAGCCAAGATAGAAGTTATTGAAAAGCTTCCACCTCCTACCAACATCAAAGACATCCGGGCTTTCCTTGGTCCTGCAGGGTTCTATAGACAGTTCATCAAGTTGAAGAAGGAACTAACAACAAGGCATATTTTGATGTCACCGAATTGGTCACATCCCTTTGAGATAATGTGTGATTCAAGTGACCATTCCATCTGCTGTGTGCTTTGACAATGAAAGGACAAGAGGCTGCACATCATCTACTATGCAACTAAGAACTTAATGGGAGCACAATTGAATTCCACCACAACGGAAAAGGAGTTGCTTGCTATGGTATTTACATTTGAGAAATTTTGTTCTTATCTTTTGGGCTCACATGTTATTGTTTTTACAAATCATGTAGCATTGTGATCTCTCTTTGCTAAGAAGGATACAAAGGCTAGGCTCATCCGGTGAGTACTTTTACTCCAAGAGCTTAACCTTGACATAAAAGAAAAAAAACGAGTGAAAAATACTATAGCGGACAACTTCTCGAGACTTGAAATAGGTTGCCATGAAGAGGAAGAGAATAGTGCTTTCCTGATGAACCATTAATGATGGTAGAGAATTCTTTTCTGCCTCGGTTTGTCGATATTCCTAAAAATCTCTCAGGTGGTACTCTTCCCCCTGATCTCTCCTATAAATGAAAGAAACATTTTCTATTCCAATACTCTTGATATGTTTTGGATGAACTATTAATATATAAAATACGTGTTCGCAATTTAATTGGTAGGTATGCCCCTAATAATGAAATTCTTGAAGTTTTGGCCCATTATCATAGTTTAGTGTGTGTAGGACATTATGGAGCGAACAAGATAGCTGCACGCATTTTGGAATGTAGATTCTATTAGCCCACCTTGTTCAAGGATGCTCGAGACTTTGTGATGAAGTGTGACAAGTTCCAAAGAGTGGGAAATATTTAGAAAAGGGATGAGATGCCGCTTTCCAATATCTTAAAGGTAAAGGTATTTGATGTTTGGAGTTTAGACTACATAGGACCCTTCCCATCTTCTTTAGGTAACTACAATATCTTTGTTAGATTTGATTACGTTTTCAGGTGCATTGAGGCCATAGCTACTCGAACCAATAATGGCAAGGTACTGCAAAGATTCATCAAGAAAATCTTTACTAGATTTAGAGTGCCTGGAGCGATCATTAGTGATAAAGGGAGTCACTTTTACAATAAGCCTTTTGCTTCTCTATTAAAAGCTACAATGTGCATCATCGAGTGGCTACTCCCTATCATCCACAAGCAAATGGTGAAGTGGAGGTGGTGAATAGAGAACTGAAATTTTTTTTTGAGAAGGTTGTGAGATCTTCAAGGGAAGGTTGTGCATTAAAGTTAGATGATACACTTTAGGAGCATAGGACAGCCTTCAAGATAGATATAGGTACTACTCCATATAGAATTATCTATGGAAAGGCTTGCCATCTACCTTTAGAGTTGGAGCGTAGAGCCTATTAGGCAATTCAAAATTTGAAGATGGATTGGAAGCTTACAGGTGAAAAATGATTATGACAACTAAATGAATTGGAAGAGTTGAGATTTAAAGCTTATGAAAATGCTAAGTTGTGCAAGGACAGAGTCAAGAAGTGGCATGAATCTCACATTAAAAAGAAAAAGTTCAAGAATGAGGACTGCATGCTTTTATTCAATTCAGGAATTAAGTTATTCCTAAAAAGCTTAAGTCAAGATGAAGTGGCCCCTACAAGGTCATTCAAGTGTTTCCCCATGGAGCGTCGGAATTAGAAAATGAAAAAGGCAAAGCATTCAAGGTCAACAGGCATAGGTGTAAGCCATATTCTCAAGAAAGGGAAGTCTTCTCTTTCCTTTCCTCCACTCCTTCTTGAATGAATATGGAATGGTCAAGCTAATGACCTTAACTTAGCATGGAAATCTTTCTTTTTCTTGTATTTGTTTACTTGATTGTTTGATTTGCTTAGTTTTGATTATGCTTGGTTTTAGTTTGCTATGTTTTCTTGGTGTTTGAGTGGGTTTTATTTGAGTTTTAACTTGTGTACTCTTCAAATTTCTTTTTGATAGGGTAAGCTTGATGTTTTTGGATTTTTTTTTTCAAGGTTGGGAATGCATCCTAAGTTAGGAGGAGTGTTGAAAAGTTAGAAAAACAAATGTTTTGCCTAGACAGTATCCACGATCATGGGACGAGGTCTATTTCCCCCGATCGTGGGAATGTTGTCCAGAGAGTTTGAGGGATAGTCATCCCATTATGATAGGATGGGGTCCAAATCCTCATTCCTTCTTCTCCATCGTTTCACTCCCTCTCTTCTTAAAACATGAAGGTCCCTCTCCCCAAACCCTTAAATCTTCCATTTTCTCCCAAATCTTGGTGTTTTCTTCCATTTTCCCATCATTATTCACTCCATTTCACTTTGCCCACCAAAATAACAAGATTTGGTGACTTCACCCCTCTTTCTCTCTTAAGAATGCGACTAACCTCTCTCTCAGTTGTTTTTCAGGTTTTCTTCTAAAATGGCTTTAAATAAGAAGCAATTCATTCGCCCATTAAATAAACTCTGACACCAAGGGTCTGGGAAAGGAAAAAATGATGTGGTGACCACTTTTCGTACCCCATTCCCTATATTTTTGGAAGAAGAACGTATGCGATTCCGGGACTTTAAAGATATGGTGTTATTTCCTCCTATACTTTGATTTTGACTTGTTAGATACTCTAGGATTAGGGCATAACATTGAATTATTAGCTGCAAATGATGGTTGGAGTCATGTGATTCATTTTGACATGTTGACATACCCCGTGATGACCTTAAAATTTTTAACCACTGTTGGATATAATTCTAGAATGGACACATTTTGGTTTAAGATAAGTGGTCTTCCATGTATGTTAGATTATAATGTCATGATGATTTTGATGTGGATGATTACTGGAAGATCCTCACTAGTGAAAGCAAGTTTGATTCTACGTATGCACCCAATACCTTGATACCAAACACTTACTTCTTCACAAGTTTATGATCTTAATTAATTTTGACAAGACCAAAAGTAACAAGTTTTCATCTAAGGAACCTTTCTTTCTTTGTTGCATGGATCATAAGATCAAAATGAATACCCTATACCATATATTTCCATCCCTTGTAGGCACAATTACTAAGAAAAATTAATATTTTGACATGGTTTACCATATTACTTCTTTTGCTTCACATTAAAATCTTGATGTGGATGGTTTGCATATAGGTAGACCTGTTATCTTTGATATACTTTATTTGGGATGCTTTGAGATCTTGGGGCCCCATTATATGGAGCTCAAAAGTCCTCATCCTAGAACTGTTGTTAAGCATAGGGAAAGTATAGGTGTTGCCAACTCTTAACCATTCTCCTCTCGATCATCACTTTAGCTAGAAGAAGAAGATAAGGTAAAAGAACTAACCACAATAGTAGATGTCGATAGATTTCAATAATTCCTCGACAAAATGGTTGTAAACCATAAACAAATGATGCTATAGATCAACGAGTCAACAAGCAGCTAAGAAAAGTAAACAAAGAGTAACGGTACATCAAAATGAAGTTCCCTAAGTTCCTTCAAATCAAGAACATCGACATCCCTTCTGTCACACCTTCACCGCTACACATCTCTATGAACTTTCTAACCCTTTACCTCTTGCATTTGTTTAATTTAGTTTTGCGCATTATGATAATTATTGCGTCTATTTGTTTGTGGTTGTGTTTTTATTTCGTAGTTCCCCTTTCAACATTGAGGACAATGAATTGTTCAAGTGTTGGGAGGTAATCTTTGCATTTGTGTTTGAATTTTTTTTATATAGGATACATGTTTAAGGCATATTAGAGTGTTGTTTGGTGCAAGCAATTGAATCACACTTTAATTATTTATGATGAAAATTTTTCTTTTTTCCAACTTTCCTATTCCTTTCTATTTTTGTTTTGTATCTTT
>JAOXYD010148668.1:0-10550 GCA_028565735.1 Pinacopodium congolense
CATGCTCAATCTTAGTGTTTAAAATGGAAATTACCTCAAGGACAATCAATCCTAAAGATAATACCTAATTCATGATTTTTAACAAAGGTTCCCAACCAACCTAGCCTAAAAACACCAAATCAATTCAAAGCAAACTCCATTCTCACAATTGATTACCCTTCATCCTTCTAATACCTTCAAACCCCTACATACCTAACAACACATATTCAAATTAAGAAAAATACAAATTAAATGAAAACAAACAAAGGTTGGAAAATAAATCTAAGCATTTCATTACCATAATTCAAAGGTTCAACAACAAATTAAACCAAACATTATAATAAGGAAAGCATTAAACTAAGGCAATAAAAATGAAAGCATTCGATACTGCTAATATAAAATATTTGAAAATAAAATAACCCAGCCACGTCGAAAGAAAAGAAATGAATAAAATAAAATTCAATGACCTGAACAAAGTGGAAGAAAGCCAAAATCAAAGGGAAAGTTTTGCTGCCAAAATTCAAAGGAAAATCACACTAGTTTTAATGTTGTCTCATCTCCAAGCTCCAAGTGTCCAAAGGAGTTCCTAAGATAGACAAGGTAACGTCCCCACCATTTGGAGCTATCACCTAACTTCTAGGAAAAACACTCCTACAAAGTTGGAGGAAGCCATCCCCAACTAGATTGAAATCCCTCTCAACTGATTTCTCTTGATGGAGAGCTCCCTTTAAGCTTTCATGTTAATTGTCAAATATATATCATCTCCTAAGGTTGCGTGCTTTTCCAACGTATGAGAGCCCCTCTCCTTCCTTGATAAGATGCTACTATTGTAACGTTTTGAAGGAGCAAATCGCATTATAAGTTATTTTCTCTTCCAATTGGCATTTTTTTTCTTTTTTTTTTCCTTTTCTTGGTTTTTAAGTTGAGATATACTTTGGCTTTTTTCTCCATTTTCATTTTAATTGCTTCCAAATCTTTATGATTTGATCTTTATTTTGTGTTAAGGTAATAAAATTGTCATTAAACAAAATATAACATAAATGGAGTACTTTTAAACATAAAATGGGGATGAATTCATGTGATTTCACCTATAAAAACATAACAAAACTCATCCCTATCATATAATCATGGCATATTAGTTTAAAGGTTTACCTTTAGAGGATACTAACATCCTTTTAGAGACTTTTATGGAAATTTGTAATTTATTTAAGCAGAATGGAGTGTCTGAAGATGGATTGAAACTGAGTTTTTTCCTATTTTCTCTTAAGGACAAACTAAGAGCATGGTCTTCCACAATGCAGCTAGGGTCAATAACTACATGGGATAAGATAATGAGACTGTTTTTTGAAAAGTTTGTCATATGTATTAACGCTCTTAAGATGAAGACAAAAATCAATTCCTTCACTTAGTACGGGAATGAAAATTTTTATAAGGTATGGGATCAATTTAGAGATATGTTAACACAATGTCTTAGTCATTGGTTCTCTACATGGAAATAAGTTAATACTTTCTATACAGGAGTGACACCATTGACTATTAGCACCATAAGTCCTTAACTTGAATCCATTCCATTTGTATGACATCAAAAGAAGGAAAGTTGTATTTGGCCAAAAGATGAATCTCAATAGACTTAATCAAATCCCCCTACCATTTCATCCAGTTTCTATCAATAGGGGCCCACGAACATGGGACTAGGTACCTCCTTAGTGGAAGCACTTATTTTAGGGGTTGGCACAGGCTGGGGGGGCACTGGATAAAGAAAACCCTAAAAAGGGCTTAGGTTGATTGATGAGATGGATACCAATAGCTTTCAATACAATAAAAAAAAGACATCTTAAGAGACCTACAAGTGCTCATGTAGTGGAAAATGCAGTGGCCTTATAAGCTTAGATGGAGGTTTTGATGAAAAAGTTGGATAATCAGATGCACAATGTTAAAGGACACTTGAATTTATCTATGAGGAGTTGTGCTATGTGTGAGCATTATGGTGGAGATTCCCATATATCTTCAAAATTTTGCATTGAGAACTCTTTTTCAATGAGTAAGAAGGGGCCCATTATATTGGTAATTATAATAGGCAGATAATGGATCCATATTCTAATATCTAGAATCTAAGTTGGAGGAATCACCCCAACTTCTCTTAGAGAAATCATCAGACGGTATAGCTATAACCATCCAATATTCAAAGACCCCCACCTCTAGGTTTCAAAACTTCAACTTCCATGCTATTAAAGACATCCAACCTTGAAGAGCTACTCTTGAAGTACATCTCTAACACTAAGTTTTGGATGCAAAATCAAGAAGCCTCCATTAGAAATTTTTAAAATTAGATGAGCTAGATTATGAGCTTGTTGAAGGGAAGGACTTCAGGTTAAATGCCTAACACTAATAAGGCGAACCCAAAAGAGCATTGCAAGGCAATATCACTAAGGAGAGACAAATACCTTAAGAGCTTTGGGGAGAGTCAGAACGATGAAGGAGCTAAGGAGAATGAGGAAAGAGAGAGTCAAGAAGTAAACTAGGAGGAAAAGGAAGAACAAGCTATAAAGGATGATAGTCCCAGGTTATTTTTTCATCTTATCAGTAATCTAATAAGACCTAGGACCCTTATTCTTAGATGTTAAAAAGTAAACAATTAGATAAGTAATTTTATGGATTCCTTGAAATTTTTTAAAAGTTGCAAATTAACATTCCCTTTGTTGAGGCTATAGCACATATGCCTTCTTATGTTAAGTTTTTAAAGGAAATCTTATCCAAAAAGAGTAGGCTTCAAGAGTATGTGACCTTGAGTTTACATGAGGTGCGTTTTGCCATTTTGCTGAACAAATTACCACCAAAGCTTAAAGATCTTAGGATTTTTCCTATTCCCTATACTATTAGTAATTTGCATAAAGATAGGGCCTTGATGGATTTAGGAGTTGGTATTAACTTGATGTGTTTTTTATTTTGAGTAAGATGAGATTGGATGAGCCCAAAACCACCACAATTGCACTCTAGTTGGTAGATAAGTACATCACATACCTAAGATGAGTCATTAAGGATGTGTTGATGAAGTTTGGTGGAATTCTTAGTCCTTAACATGGATGAGGATTGAGACATTCCCATCATTCTTAAGATACCTTTCATGGATACATTAAGGACCATCATTGACGTGCAGTATGGAAAAATCATCTTGAGGCATCAAGATGAAGAGATAGTGTTCTATGTGTTTTGATGCCATGAGACATCTATCCACTCTTGACTATTGTAATTTTGTTCATGTATGCTCTCCTATTACTGATCATTCTTTTTTTATTCATATAGGATTATTGTAAGAAAAGGTGTAGGGACTACTTGAAGAACTAGGTGAGGAATTTTAAGAGGATATAGGAGGACAAGAAGCAAATATGAAGCTAGCCTGCCAATCAAGTCAATACCTAAACCATCGATTGAGAAGCCTCTCACTCTTAAACTCAAGCTTTTTCCTACTTATTTAAAGTATGCATTTATAACTTAATACTTATTATTTCTTGTTAATTGATAGGTACCATGAAGGAGAGGCTTTTGAAGGTGCTTTGAGATCATAAAAAAGCCACTAGATGGACTATTGTAGATATTAAGGGAATTAGCGCCTCCTTCTACACACCGTTTCTTTTTGTAGAGGATAAAAGTAAGGTAGTGGTGCAGTCCTTAATATGGTTTAACCTAAATATGAAGGATGTGGTCAAGGATAAGGTAGTGAAGCTTCTAGATGCAGATATTATCTATCCTATCTTTGATTCTAGTTGGGTGAGTCTTGTACAAGTGGTGCCTAAGATGGGAGGCATCATTGTTATGAAAATTGAAAAGCATGAATTGATAGCCACTAGGAAAGTGACTGGGCAGAGAATGCACATAAATTATAAGAAATTGAACGATACCACTTAAAAAGATTACTTTCATTTGCATTTTATTGAATTTAGTACTTTTGCATATAGACGCATGCCTTTTGACTTATGTAATGCTTTAGCAACATTCTAAAGATGTGTGACCACTATTTTCTTTCAAAAGCTTGAAACTCATATGAAAATTTTCATGGATGACTTCTTTATGCTTGACAGTTTATTTTATGCATGTTTAGATAATCCAGAGGAAGTTTTAGCCAGAAGTAGAGAGACCCATTTAGTGCTTATTTGGGAAAATTATAATTTCATGGTTTAGAAGTGCATTGTTCTAAGTCATAAGATATCTAGCAAGGGCATTGAGGTAGAACCAACTAAGAATAATGTCATTAAGAAACTTCCTCCACCTAACAATGTTAACTATATTAGGATTTTTTTCGGTCATGCTAGTTTTTATTATTATTTCATCAAGATTTTTTTTAAATGCTAGATCTTTATCTAAGTTACTTTAGCAAGATGTTATGATTGAACTTAATAATCATTGTATGACATCTTTTCATTTATTAATGCAAACATTTTTACTACTTTTATACTTATGTCTCCTAATTGGGCTCTTCTTTTTGAACTGATGTGTATTGCAAGTGATTTTATGGTGGGAACTATGTTGTGCTAGAGACAAGGCAAGTTCTTTAATGCAATTTATTATGCAAGTAAAGCCCAAAATATTTCGCAACACCACTACATGACTATGGAAAAAGAGATGTTGGTGATGTTAGGCCTTGCATTCATAGAATTTTCATATAAATTTGATTCAAATTTAAGGCACATTGCTTCCAAATTGATGCTAAAGTGCTTAATTATGTTTATAAATGTTGTATAATGTATATGGAAGCTCAATCTTGAACAAAATCCAAGATTATGTAGAAAAAAGTCTAAAATTTGGACTAGAAAGGCAACCACATGTAGCCCACTATAATTCTCTCCAAGACACTATATTAATCTAAAAGTAAAGGACCAAAATGATAGTTTCATAGCTTGTTGTAGTACTCTTTTTTAGTGTCGTTTAGGTACCTGTCGAGTTATTTCCAGCTGCCACTTGCTCTCTACTTACCGCAACTTGCTCTAACTTGTTCCAACTTATCTTAGACATATAAATAAAGCTCTAGAGATCAATTTTGGAGGAGGTGGGATATATTAGAAAGGAGAATTTAGACCAAAAACAATATTTCTCTTTTCTTTCCTTAGTTTTTGGTTTTTCTTTTCTTTTTCTTTTGTAGCCTTTGAAGATTGTAATTTTATATTATTTTAAGGATTCAGGGGACTTGATAGATGTGATTAGGTGCTATCTATTAGTTTGTATCATCATTTGGTGTTTTCTAAACATTAAATCTCTTGTTTTTATAGTCTCTTTGTTCATATATGGCAAAACACATGGCTTATTTCACTTCAGTATGATTTTTCTTGTTTATTTATGATGTTTTGAGCTAAATTCTAGATAGGGACAGGTTCTTGAATGTCTTGAGTGAATGTTTATCACAAAATTGGATCATAATCTTTATTTATATGAGATATTAAAGCACTTCTTAACTTGATCACTTAGGATATGAGCTTAGATGATTAAGTAAAGGACCAATCACTTAATTCATTAGAAAATTCCACAGATAACATGATTTTAATCAATACATGACCATTGATTGTTTATATCATGAGGTTACCAATCTTGAATATGGAATTTAAGATTAGAAACTTCTTAATCTTTAAGCCTATTTCGTATTTATTTATGAGTGGACCAAACCATCAACTTAGGAAAGCTAGAGAAAAGGAAATGAGTTTAACATAGTTTTTTCTTGATTTAGTGAAGCCCTTAGATTAGATATTATAATCCATTTAATAAATCACTTAAGTCATTTTATGCCTTTTCCATAACCATTTAATTAATTGGTAATCCTTATACAATTTGGAGTTCAATTGCAAAGATGAAAGCTTTTTAGTTCTTTTTAGTTAAATTAACCCTTAGTTTTAAGCATTGAATTTCCTTTGATAATTGTAATCCAATTGACTTAGTAGTCATACAAATATGTTCTTTGTAGTTTCGACATTCCTGTGTCTTAAATGTGCTCCACTTTATTACTTACAACCGGTACACTGTCGTTATGTTGATTTGGATTTGAATTGAAATTACATGTGAATATTTTTTTTAAATTGAGGATAAGTAGTGATACCAATAAGTAATGGCTTTTAATTTAATTTTCAACAAGGTGATATGCATGATACTAATGACTTGAATTAGGATGAATAGAAATTTAAAATTGAATCTAAGAAGTTGCGTGAACTAAGTAATGATATTGTTGATCAAAATGATGAATTGATGAATTTGAAGCATCAATTAAGCACATTGATTTTATACGTGTGTCTACTTTTAATCCTAGGCTAAATGTAACCATGCTTACATATTTACCATTGTACTTTCCTCAAGGTAAGGGTTATGAATTGTTTTTCTTGAATGATAGAATTTTTTTATGCTTTTGATCACCTAATTAAAGGTGTAAGAACCTATGGGAATTTAGCTTCCCTATCTCTAAAACATAAACGTAATCAATTAGATGGATAGCTAAACTTTACATTGAAAATTCCCTAACTTTAAGGTCAAGCTAAATGACCTTAAGGAAGAGTTTTTTGGTAAGCAACTCAATTATAGAAGTAGGATTTAGTGTACAATGGTGTGCTTTCTTTCGTTTGGCATGTTTTTCTTTCATTTGCTTTTTGTGTTTCTTATTATTCTTTGATCATATTCACTTTATGGATCATGGTTGCTTTCAAGTTGATTTCTGGTGCTTTGATTATCTTTTATTGGATTTTTAGGTGTTATATTAAATCTTTGCTATCTTATAGATCAAGTTTCAACATGCATCTTTAACGTCCTTTTAAGTGATTTTATTTTCTATCCAAGTGTTTATTGTTCCTTATCCCTCTTTTTTTTTTTACTTATTGTGTTTTTTATGAATATCGAGGACTATGTTCAGTTTATGTGTGGGTGAGGGAATAGATGATCACACTTATTGTTGGTTTGGGTTAAAGTAGGCCAATGTATCTTCCTTTTCAACATAATCTATAATTTGTGGAAAATTTTTCGATTTTGATGCAAATTTTTTGACATTTTCCTTTTTTTTCATTACTATGCCCCTTTTAAATGATATATGATTGATTAAGTCTATTGAAGATCAAATGGTTTTAGATTACTTCATATTTTGGATTATGACATATTTTGATCATTATGAGTTCCATGTATAAAATTCATAGTTCTATAGCAAAATGTGCTTTCTTTTAAAATATCATATCATCTTGTTGTAACTTAAAAAAAAGAAAAAAAAAGAAAAAGGAAAAATAGTAAGTCTGCTAGTTTTATTCACTCTGCCAGCTTCGAACCAATCAGTTGAAGTTTATGAGTAGAACTAGTAGCCAGTTGATGTGAGGTTATTTAATTGATGTACCTGGGATGTTCACAAAAAAAAAATATTCATCTTCGTGTAATAAAATTACTTGACCTCTTAACCTAGCTTCAAATTGCTCACATTTTGGCTTATAGTTTTGGTTTTAATAAATAAAGGATGTTTGATGGTTTCGAAAGAAGATAAATCTTCTTTAGCACTATTCATTTTACATAAGGAATGGAAGTTTTATTGAATTTGAATTTAGTAAAACATGAAGTGATTTAAAGTTATTTACTTGATATGTTTAATTGGCTATATATCTTGTTTTAGGTGCATAATGTTTGAAAACCCAAGGAAACTAGTCCATTGATTGTGATTGATGAGATGAACAAGTTTACCTCCACTTATAGGTCATGTTGAACTTGATTACTTAATGACTTGTTTGAGGACAAGTAAAAGATAAGTGTGGGGGAGTTGCTAGACCTTGCATTCATAGCATTTTCATATTAATTTTATTCAAATTTAAGGCACATTGCTTCCAATTTGATGCTAAAGTGCTTAATTATATTTATAAATGTTGAATAATGCATATGGAAGCTTAGTCTTGAAGAAAATATGAGATTATACAGCAAAAAGTCTGAAATTTTAACTAAAATGATGACCTCATCCACCCTACCATATTACTCTCGAAGTAGAGGACCAAAATGACAGTTTCATAGACTGTCATAGTATTCATTTTAAGAACCATTTTGGTAGCGGTCGAGTTTTTTTTAACTACCACTTGCTCTCCACTTTTTACAACTTGCTCCAACTTGTTCCAATTTGTCCTCGACATATAAATAGAGTAGAAAATAACAATTTTGAAGGAGTTAGGATGAATTAGAAAGGATAATTCAGATTAAAATCTAGAATTTTCTTTTCCTTCCTTTGTTTTAGTTTTTATTTTTTATTTTTTAGTCTTTGTAGATTGTAATTTGAAATTGTTTTGAGGATTAAAGGGAGTTTATAGACATGATTGAGAGTTGTCTATCAATTTATATCATCATTGGGTGCTTCCTAAACATTAATCCTCTTGTGTTATACTCTTTTTGTTCATATATGGTAAGAACATGGTCTATTTCATTTTAATTTGATTATTCTTGTTTATTTATGATTTTTCTAGCTAAATTTTAGCTATAGACAAGTTCTTAAGTGAATTTTCATCACAAAATTGGATGATAATCTTTATTTATGTGAGATCTTGAAGCATATCTTAACTTGATTACTTAGGATACCAGCTTTGATGATTAAGTAGAGGACCAATTATTTAATTCATTGAAAAATCATAATAACATGATTTTGATCAATACATGACCATTGATTAGTTATATCATGAGGGCATGAATCTTGAATATGGAATTTAGGATTAGAAACTGCTTAATCTTTAAGGCTATTTCCTATTTATTTATGAGTGGACAAAACCATGAACCTGGGAAAGTTAGAGAAAAAGCAATGGGTTAACCATAGCTTTGTCTTGATTTAGTGAAGGCCCTACATTAGAAATTCCAATCCATTTCATAAATCACTTAAGTCATTATAGGCCTTGTCCTTAGCCATTTAATAAATTGGTAATCTTTAGACAATTTGGAATTAAATTGAAAAGATGGAATCCTTTTAGTTATTTTTAGTTAAATTATCCCTTATTTTTAAGCCTTCAGTTCCCTTAGATAATTGTAATCCAATTGTCATAGAAGTCACAAATTAGTTCTGTGTAGGTTCGTCATTCTAAGTCTTAAATGTGTTCCACTTTACTAGCAATTAGTACAGTTCCGTCATGTTAATTTGGATTTGAATTTAAAATGCATGTGAATTTACTGATTAATTTAAGGATAATTAGTGATACCAAATCAACACAACAGGTGATTGTGTTAGATTTTGATAGGTTTGGGTGTTATCCAGTATTTTTTAAAATTATGTTTTATATTGACCATGCAGGTTTAAGGTCTTGATGACAAAACTAAATGCAAAATCAAGACTAATTCAATGGGTTCTACTTTTGTAGTAATTTGATATTAAGCTTAAGGATAAAAAGGTGGTTGAGAACTTTGAAGCTGATCACTTATCAAGGCTGGATAAAGTTACCATACAAAGTGTGACCACTGAGGTCATCAAGGATACCTTTCTTGATGAACATATCATGGTTATAATAGACATTTCCTAGTTTACAAATCATGTTAACTACCTTACTAGTAATATCTTTCCTCCTGATTTGTCTTGTTCTCAAAAGATTTTTTTTTTATCATAGGTAAAATACTATTTGTAATATGACCTTTTACTTTATAAGATTTGTGTGAATGAAATAGTTAGGTGTTGCATTCATAAAGATGAAATGTTCTCCATTTTGCATCATTTTGATTTTAGAAAAGCTTAGGAGAATTACAAGGCATCTCGGATGGCTCATAAAATCATAGAGTGTAGTTTCTATTGTCACATCTTATTCAGGAGTGCATGTGCATTTTTTTCATATGCATTTTCAAGTTTTGTGAAAGGTATAAAAGGATAGAAAATATATCAAGGAGACATTACATGGCATTGAATATCATTCCTGTTTATGAGGTTTTTAATGTGTGGGTTATGTACTTAATTTGATTATTCCTTAAGTCATATTCCATTCATTATATTTTGGTTTCTGTTGACTATTTTAGCAAACAGGTGGAAGCAAAGGCATTATCCATAAATGAGTCTATATATATTATTAGATTCCTAAAGAGGAGCACTTTTACAGGTTTTGGGACTCCTAGGGCCATTATTAAAGGGGTTTACAATTTTATAGTCAAAATTTTGACTTATTATTAGCTATGTATGGAGTGACACATAAGGTTACCACATCATATCACCCCCAAACTAATGGGTAAGTAAGGTCTGTAATAGGACATGAAAGAAAAACTTAGAAAATACCCTGAATTTTTTGCGAAAGTTGGAGTTCTGGGATTAATTTTCTAGAACTCACCTTCTTGAAATTAATGCTCATTTACTTGATTTTAAAGCATAACCAAACTTTAGACAAGATTAAATGGAGAAAAAGCAAAGACTTAACCATAGCTTTGTTTTGATTTTGTGAAGGACTTTAATTAGACTTTAAATTTGTTTTCAATCTCAATTAAGTCATCAATCATCTAATCCATAGCTAATTTACACATTTGGTAATCTTCAGAATTTTCAGAAGCAATCAAAAATCATTTTTTAAGTGTTTAAGCCTAAGTACTCAAGTTTAAGTCTTTTCCAATTTTTAACCAAATTC
>JAOXYD010148679.1:0-10550 GCA_028565735.1 Pinacopodium congolense
AATATAAATTTTGATATAATATATAATATATAATATATAATATTATGTGATAATATTTTTATTATATTAGAATTGTCTTAAAAAATATATCAAAAAAAAGTTTAGGAAGAGTTGTTTTGGAAGACCCGAATGTATCTCTTGTAGAATTTATTTGGAAATTCCAATAATTTTGACGGACTTTGAATTAGTTATATTGAATTCTTTGAAATTCAAATTATAGAATTAAAATAAATAGTTTTTTGCATTCCAAACATAAAAATTAGGAATTTCAACTAAATTCCACAAAATTGTTCTAAACAAGGGTTATATTGATAAGATAAAAAGATCTGCAAGAAGACTTAAGGCCAACCCAAGATATTTGAATTAGTGTATAGCAGGTCATGTCCTAAAATGTAGCAGCTCTAGTTTATGGTTTTATTTTTATTTGTTATTGTTTCTGCTTAAGAGTCGATTACTTTGGTAGTGGTCTTATGGGTATATTAGGGGCTATTGTCACTAGCTGTTACTTGTGGCTAAATATTAAGGTAGTAGGTTCTAATTAGTTTGTTATTAGCTGCTGTATTTAATTCATCTTTCGTTAGAGTAAAAAGATATGAATATTTAGTACAAAAAATCTCTTAAGGTTTTATTCTAGCCTAAAGTAGACTACTTCTCTTAATTTGTATCCATTATTTTGACTCGGTCCTATCATTTGGTATTAGAGCCATGGCTACAAACAAAGAGTAGATTGAAAATTTGGAAGCAAGCTTAGGAGAGCTTCAGAATGGAATGAGTCGAATTGAGTTGGGATTGACTAAAAAATTGTGACCATGGAAGAAATCATCTCCAAACTATCAGAAACAATAGTGTCCAGTAAAGAAGGTTCCAGCAGCATTAGTGAGCGACCTGGTTGCACTTGAAGCAACTGAGAAACTGAGAAGAAATCAACCATAATTCTGACAAAGGTCGCCGACTGTTCACATATAAGCTCGTTAAACTAGAATTTCCAAGGTATTCTGACTACGATTCCATTGAGTGGTTTAGCCAAGTTAAACAATTTTTTAAATACCAAGGAACATCAGGATCGCAAAAGCTGCCACTCGCTTCGTTCCATTTAGAAGGAGAAGCCAATCAATGGTGGAAGTGGTTACATAAAACTTATTAAGAATCAAGAAGTCAGTTGGAAGGATTTTCAAGCTGAGTTATGTCCTCGCTTTGGGCTGACAGACTGTGAGGATTTTGACGAGGCTTTATCTAAAATTAAGCAAACATGAGCCTTGAGGGACAATTAAAAACAATTTGAGAGACTAGGAAATAGAGTACAAGGATGGACCTAAAAGGCTCTTGTGGGCACCTTCATAAGGGGACTCAAATCAGAGATTGCAAATGGCATAAGGTTATTTAGACCTAAAATAATAAAAGGAGCCATTAGCCTAGCCTGGACGTGTGATGAGAAACTAGCCTAGCAAAGAAGGAGCCCACCTTCCATCAATCAGCCCACACATATCATACTAATCCCAAAGGTTAGGTCCACAACTGTAATTAAAAGATTGACTTGGGATGAAATGTAAAGGAGAAGAGCCCAAGGTCTCTGTTTTAACTGTGATGAACAATTCAACCTAGGGCATAAATGCAAAGGGTACTAGCTACTGTTCTTAGAGGGAGACCAATCTAACAATAAAGGGAAAGATGATGGGGAGCATAGTGAAGTCGGCGAACCTGAGATCTCCTTACATGCACTCTTCGGTTGGTCAGTGGCAAAAACCATGTGGGTTACGGTCAAGATTGGAGGTCACGAGTTGGTGGTGCTTATTAATAGTGGGTCTATGCATAATTTCGTCAATAATAAGGTGGCAGAGCTCCTTAAATTACCAGTTATTCCCACCGAACATTTTAAAGTAAAGGTTGCCAATAGGGTACCATTGGGCTGAGGAAAATTTAACCAAGTCCCTGTTTTGATGCAAGGTATTCCTTTCTCTTTAACCTTGTATTCACTGCCATTAGTTGGGTAAGATTTGGTACTGGGAGTTCAATGGTTATAACAATTAGGAGTTGTAATTTTTGACTAGAAGAATATGACCATGGAATTCATGTTAGAGGGGCAGCATCATCAGTTACAAGGGGTACAAAATGAGACAATTTAACCAATACTTCTCAATACACTTGTAAAAGAGTTCAAATGAGGACATACCATGCTTTCCCTCTATTCACAGAAAACCATACCTAAGAAAAGCAATTAAATGCATCCAGACATGTGAATTTTGTTACAGGAGTTTAAGGAAGTCACTATAGAGCTAATGAAATTACCACCTAATAGGGGAATCGAGCATAGAATAATCCTAAAAGAAGGCACTGAACCAATCAATGTTTGACCTTACAAGTACACTCATTTCCAAAAAGCTAAGATAGAAAGGTAGGCCCACGATATGTTGCAATTGGGATTAATTCAGGATAGTACAATTATGTTTTCTTCTCCTGTTTACTAGTAAAGAAAAGGATGGAACATGAAAGTTCTGTACAAACTATAAAGCTTTAAATACTGTTACCATCAAAGACAGATTTCCTATCCCCACTGTGGAAGATATGCTCGATGAATTACACGGTTCAACTTACTTCACCAAGTTTGACCTTCGATCTGGATACCACCAGGTACGCGTACACCATACTGATATGCATAAAATAGATTTTTGTACACATAATAGTCATTATGAATACCTGGTCATGCCCTTTGGCTTATGTAATGGACTTTCAACTTTTCAAGCTTTGATGAATTCTATATTCAAACAATATTTGTGAAAGTTTGTACTAGTATTTTTTTAATGATATTCTGGTTTATAGCCTTGATTGGTCTACTCATGTTGAACATGTTTGAAATATTGAGATAGCATCAATTTTTCATAAAACTCAGCAAATTCGAGTTTAACAGATAGGAAATTAAGTATTTAGGCTATATTTTGACCTCACAAGGAGTCAAGGTGGACTAGAAAAAGATTGAAGTCATGCTCAATTAGCCTCACCCACTAATGTGACTTATTTGTGTGGTTTCTTATGTCTGACTGGTTATTATAGGAAGTTTTCCCAGAACTATGGGATTGTTGCATGGCCACTCATAAACTTATTAAAGAAGGGGCAATTTTAATGGACTAAAGAAGCTGAGGAGGCATTCAATAACCTAAAGTAAGCTATGACATCAGCACCAACACTTGTAATGCCAAACTTTCAAGAACCATTCACTATTGAGATTGATGCCTCTAATATCAGTATTGGAGTCGTTCTAACACAACAACGGAAGCCCATAGCCTATATGAGTCCAGCCTTGGGAGTAGCTAAACAATCCTGGTCAACATATGCCAATCCAAAGAGAAATGCTTGCCATCATTTAAGTCATACAAGCTTGGCATCGTTAATTGCTTGGACGTAAGTTTTATGTCCATAATAATTAACGCAGCCTAAAACATCTGATGGAGCAACGCATAGGCATGCTAGAACAAAAAAAATGGGTCTCTAAGCTATTGGGTTATGATTATGAAATTATCTATAAGCCTGAGAAAGAGAATACTACTGCAGATGCACTATCAAGAACACTAGGCAACCCCATCATCAACACTCTCTTCAATTCTGAGACTACTTTGTGGGGAGAAATCAAGAACGAAGCTATCAATGATCCTTATATGAAGAGAATTGGACAACTTGCTGAGGTGAATACAGGAGCACTTTAGAAATCGTAAAATGGACTAGTACGTTACAAAAATAGAGTTGTTATTCCTCCAAAATACTATCTTGTGAATTAGTTATTGCAAGAGTTTCATGATTCGCCATATGGAGAACATTCAGGTGTTTTAAGAACCTATAAAATGATGGCACAACAATTCTATTGGCCATCGATGCACAAGGCAATAAAATAGTATGCTGGTTCTTGCATTGTTTGTCAAAAGAATACAATTGACACTCTAGCACCAACTGGCCTTCTTCAGCCACTTTCAATTCCATGCCAAATCTGGGAGGAGGTAACAATGGACTTCATTAAAGGACTACCATCTTCTAATGGCAGAAGCACCATCCTTGTAGTGGTCGATCGACTCACTAAGGCTGCACATTTCATGGCTTGATCGCATCCCTTTACAGGCAAAATAGTAGCTGGGAAATTTATGGAAGGTGTGGTGAAGCTTTATAGCCTGCCAAAATCAATTGTAAGTGATTAGGACCCTATCTTCATGAGTAACTTTTGGAAAGAATTTTTCAAAATGTCAGGCACAAAGTTACATATAAGCTCTACATACTATCCTCAATCTGATGGATAATCGAATGTAGTCAACTAGTGTCATGAGTAGTACCTCCAATTTTTTGTTTCACAATAACCCCACAAGTGGCATTCCTTTCTTCCTTGGGTTGAATTATGGTACAATAGGTCAATCAAAATTTCACCATTTGAAGCACAATATTGATAGACCCCCACCAAAGATCCCACATTACCAGGGAGGCTAGTCAACTGTTAATGAAGTGGACCAAGCCTTAATAATAAGGGACAATGTACTACATCTGCTTAAAACCACTTTACAAGCAGCATTCAACAAAATTAAATAGATGGCAGATGCTAAGAGGTGCGATGAAGAGTTTGAGGTGAGCGACTTGGTATTCTTAAAGCTTCAACCATACTGATAATAAACAATATTTACAAGAGCATCTCAAAAACTTATTAGTCGCTCTTATGGACCTTATAAGGTGAAAGAACGAATTGGGAAGGTGCCTTACCAACTAGAACTGCCAACACAGGCTCGCCTTCATCCCATATTCCATGTGTCCATGTTAAAGAAACAACTTGGAAGTAATAACTCAACGAGTCCAAAACTTCCACCACTTGCTGAAGATGGACAAATCATCCTAGAACCAGAAGCTATAATGGATACAAGATGGGTAAAGAAGGTAAAAAGCTTGGTGGAAGAGAGCTTAATAAAATGGAAGCAATTACTAGTTGAAGACGCTACATGGGAAAATGCTAAAGAATTATAGCATCATTTCGATCACTTGAACCTTGGGGACAAGGTTCCTCTAAAAGTGGGAGGCAATGTTAAGATAAAAAGATCTACAAGAAGACCCAAGGCCAACTTGAGATATTTGGATTAGTGCATCGTAGGTAATGTCCTAAAATGTGGCAACTCTAATTTATGGTTTTATTTTTATTTGTTATTGTTTCTACTTAAGATTTGGTTACTTTGGTAGTGGTCTTATAGGTACATTAGTGGCTAAATATTAAGGTAGTGGGTTCTAATTAGTTTGTTATTAACTACTGTGTTTAGGTCATCTTTTATCAGAGTAAAAGGATATGAATATTTAGTACAAAAAAATCTCTTAAGGTTTTATTCTAGCCTAAAGTAGAATACTTCTCTTAATTTGTATCCATTGTTTTGACTCGGTCCTATCATATACACGCAGGGACATTGCAATCAACTCATATTCAATCTGTATTATTATAAACTTATCTGCTTCACATTAAAGCTTAAGTAATGTGAAGATAAGAAGACATATCTAAACTTTGATACCAACTTTCATTTCCATTGTTGCCCTTTCAGACCCTTTTAAGAGATCGTGTATATAATTATACTGGAGAGCCAAATTCAATGTCCGAATTCTGGTATATAATTCCATTCTTTCCAAAGTGAATTGAAGAGAATATCCAACAATGTGCCAATTAGGCGGTAATTTTTAAAACCTAAAATAATAAAAATTTTAATAAAAATACACAAAATTTAATAAAAACAACTTGTATTAATTTTTATAATTAAAAATAGAAATACAAAAAATAAGAAATTGAATAAAATGGACTATATTAAGTGATAGTACATTTTTTTGTTACATGTTTGACTTTGTTCATTTACCCCCCTTTTTTATTAACCTATATTAAGAATCAAATTAACATCATATATTAGAGACAACTATGTAACCGATTACAAGTTTAATTTGTTTAGAAAGTGGCCTATTTAACATCCATGAATATAATTCTACAAATTTTCTTTCATGATATTGTAATGTTAATTTATGATCTAGTTCTAAGATTTCAGACTCTTAAGTTCCATGATCCCGAGTAAATCAAAGGTGTATGATAGACTTATCTTTTTAACAATTTTATTTTAAGCAACTTTCCATGTGACAAAAACTATTAGGATTATGATATGATATGATTATTTTTCAAGAAAAAGGATTATGATATGATTAACTTAAGTACTTGCGTATAGTAGTTAGATGACAAGAAGGTGTGGCCACTGCATGTCAATTATTAAATACTTTAAACATTTAGGACTTATCCTTTTTATAAATTAATATGCATCATTGTTAAGTGAATAGTGAAGAGCTGTCCTCTATCACAAGTTGTTGATTGAAACCTAGCAAAAAATTTTGTTAAAAATTAGTGCAAATATGCTCTTGTGATTGCTATACATTTCTTTTCTTTTTTTTTTTTTTGCTATCTATTATTTCAATTGCGATCCTCATGTTCCTACATTTTAGGAGTAGTTAAGTAGTGAGTATCTTATGTCAATAGTAGATAAAAATTGTTCAGTTAGTGGGAGTAACTTCAGTAGTAGTTTTTGTTTTTCATTATATAAATTTGATGTAATGTTTTCCATCAATGGAAATATAACAACCTTTTCATTTGTTTCTTTACTCATACATACTTTTTTTCTTGGTTTCTTAATTTTTCCTTTTTTTGTTACATGGCATCAAAGTCTGTTAAGGTTCTTTGTGATCTACTTGTCTATCAAACTATCGTTAGAAGATTATTAACATGGATTTTGGTAATTGGGAAATGGTTCAAACACTTAATACAGTGTTGAGAAGCTTGTGGGTATAAACTACAAGTATTGGAGATTGTGTATGGAAGCGTTTCTTCAAGGTCAGGATTTGTGGGAATTAGCTGCTAGAAATGATGAAATTCCAACCAACACTCTTGAAGATAGCGAGTCAAAAAGGAAGTGGAAGGTCAAGTTTATAAAGGCTCTTTTTCCTTTGAGGACTTTAATCAACAAAGAGTGCATTAATCATGTTGGTGACATTAACTCCCCAAGGGAGATCTGGAAGACACTTGAGAAGGTGTTTATAGGAAGAATATAGCAAGGCTCTAACTCTTAGAGAATGAACTAGTAATGAAAATACGAGGTATGTCAATCAGTGAATATTTTTTATGAATTCAAAACCCTTGTGTTGAAAATTCAGAGTTATATGAGAAGATTAATGAAGGGTGACTCCAAAGGTTTCTAATTTGTGGCTTAAGGAAGGAGTATACACCTTTCATAACCTCTATTCAAGGTTGAAAAAATCAACCATCAATCGAATATTTAGAGATTTTGCTCTCTAATCAAGAAAATTTGGCAAAGTTAATGGTTTGCAAGCAAAAATTTGAATTTTACATAACTCTTTACTCAAAAGGAAGATAAATCAGAAGAGTACAAGAATTTAGAAGAGTATTAAAATGGAAAAAGGAGTGGTTATGGCAACTCATAAAGAAACAATCCGATTAAGTGCCACAGATGTGGTATGCTCGATTATATTAGGAAGAATTGTCAAGTTAAACTTTCCAAAGCAAATATAGCAAGTGAAGAAGTGAAAGAAGATCAACTTAATTGGAAGCAGTATTTTATGACTGCAGTGGTTGAAGACTCAAAGTCAACACCTAACAAAGTGCTCGTCTATGATGTCACCTACAATAAGGAGTGGATCATTGATTCTGGTTGTTCGCACCATATGATCGGTAATGATTCATTGCTTACAAAGGTACAGAAACATAATGGAGAGCGATTTATCGTCACTGCTAATAACTTAACTTATCCAATAGTAAATGAAGGCATTGTAGAGATTGGCATTGATGGTGCAAAAGCTGGACTATCAAGCTTACTGATGTTTATCATGTTCTAGGTTTGAACAAGAATTTAGTTTTAGTTTCTCAAATTACCAATTTTGGAAAATATGTTTTGTTTGACCCAAGTGATATAAAGGTGCTTGATAATGTGAAAATTGTTTATGTTAATGCTGTGTTTGTGGTTTAGAGAAAGGAATCTTTATTTGTTTTACCAACAGGGGAGGAATATATTAAAAGAATTAGCCAATATGATAATACAACAATTTGGCATGCTTGTTTAGGCCCTACAGGCTATCAAATGTTGTAGCAAATCTCCTCAAAGAAGCTATTGGATGGCATTCCAACTTTAAACAATGTGCATGGAGATGTGATTTGTCAAGGTTGTCAATATGTAAAATCATATCAGCTTCCTTTCAAGAGCTTAAAAAATCAAAGATCAACACTATTTGAACTAGTTCATCCAGATTTGATGGGACCTATAAAAACACCCACCTATTGCAACTATTGTTATGATATATTGGTCGACAACTGCTTAAGGTACACTTGGGTATATTTTTTGAAAGAAAAGAGTGAAACTTTCTCGAGGTTTTTTTAGTTTAGGAATTATGTAGAAAAGGGGTTTGGATCAAATATTAGTTGCTTGAGAAGTGACAATGGTGGCAAATACAGGTTAGATGATTTCTTTCAATATTGTAATGAAAATGGAATTCGAAGGCAAATGAAATGTATTAATACCCCTCAACAAAATGAGGTTACTAAAAGGAAGCTGGAACATCTCTGTTCGATAAGTCTCTCATGAATAAATGATAAAGATCTTCCAAGTGGGTTGAAGCAATTCAATGTGCATGTCATGTGATAAATCGATTGCATTTATGGCCAGGTAATGAGAGATCACCTTTTGAAAGCCAACTGTAAATTATTTTTAGGTGCTTGATTCTACTTGCTATGTTTATATTCCAAAACTTGATCGAACCAAACTTAACTTGAAAGTTAAAAAGTGTATTTTTGTTGGATATGATGTATACAGGAAAGGTGGAGGTGTATGGATCCAAAATCAAAGAAGTGTATTACTTCAAGAGATTTCATGTTCGATGAAGTGTCATCTATGTATTCTAGCAAAAACCACACCTTTAAATATGTTGATTTTAATGATGAGCAAGATAACTTGAAGCTAGTTCCAAACAATGATATGTAACCATGTAATAATAATGAATTTGGTGACCTTATGGGTTTTGAGTCAGAAAACTCAAATTCAGGAACTGGTCAGAAGATTATGAGAAGATTGACAAGGGAGAGAATACAACTAGATTATCTTAGAGACTATCAAGTACAGATAAATCAATGCACTATGATTTCATGTTTCTTTGTAGTGGTAAATGGAGAATCAGAATGTTGTGAAGAAGTGAAGAATGTCTAAAGTGGGAAGCAGCTATGCTAGGAAAAATCAAAGCGTTGAGCAAAAACCAAACTTAGGAGCTTGTACCAAAACCAGAAAATTATGAGTTGGTCACTTGAGAATGGATCTATCAATTGAAGAAGAAATCATATGGAATAATTGACAAATACAAAGCTCAATTGGTTACTCGTGGCTTCTTTTAAAACTATGGGCTGGACTATGAGGAAACTTTTAGTCCAATAGCAAAAATGGTGATCTTATATTCAATTTTATCACTTGTAATTGCTAGAGATTGGAAGCTATGACAACTCTAAAAATATTTGTAGACAGTGATTGGGGTGGATGCAAGGATATTAGATGATCATTGACTGAGTTTTGTAATTTTCTTGGAGATTCTACAGTTAGCTAGAAATCAAAGAAAAAGACAGTTGTATCAAGAAGTTCTACTAAAATAGAATATAGAGCCATGGTTATTACTACATGTGAAATTTTGTGAATCTTTTATTTACTTAAAGATTTCAGTATAGAGTATGATCAACCTGTTGAGCTTTATTATGGTAACATTTTTACTATTCACATTTCAAATAAACCAGTATTTTATGAGAGGATAAAGCATATTTGAAGACTCGAGTAGCTAAGCGATGTATTTACAAAAAGCTTTGAATTCTGAACATTTTAGTGCTTTTTTAAGTTAGAGAACATTTATGCTCATCGTGCGGAAGCGTGAAAAAGGCAAAGTAAAACCCTGTGACAACGGGTGTTAGCTTTTTTTTTAAGGGTTAATAGTAGTTAGCTCTTTATGATTGTAACCTAATTTATTAACTTATTTATTACACGTATCTCATGATTAATTTGCTGAACATAGAAGTTCTGGAGAATTCTTTCTCACAGTTGTGGTTATTTTTCATTCTATAAATTTGATGCAATCGTTTGTGTTTTAACCAACAGAAATATAACAGCCTTGTCACAAGTTTCTCTGCTCATACACGCTCTGTTTCTTGGTTTCTTAATCTTCCCTTCTTTTTAATACAAATTTTCCCTTGTCTCCTCTGCAAAACCTCAGATTAGAGATCATGGACTTGAGTCTTGGATGGTTTACCACTGCCGTAGCTGGTATCTTTCTCCTACTTCTCTGTTCCTACTATCTTCTGAAGAAGTCCAAAGCTGTTAGAAACAGACGACCACCAGAAGCCGCCGGTGCATGGCCTCTAATCGGTCACTTCCCACTCTTAGCAGGTTCTGAGCCTCTTCACAAAACATTGGGATCCATGTCTGACAAGTATGGATCAATCTTTACGCTTCGAATTGGGGTGCACCCAACTT